>ML784435.1:200772-211184 GCA_009831015.1 Picea engelmannii
AAAAATTAATAACACCATGCCTTCCTAGAAACCTTGAATTCCAACTCAATTCTTGTCAGGTGGGTATAATTCATTGGTTTAATGGAAAGAGGCATGGAATCAAGTGAATTCCCACAAGTGGTCGACGGGAATGTTCCTTGGGTTATATATACACATATTGGGGAATCATCCATAGGTCATTTTATCAAGTTGAAGTCCAACTCCCAAAGCATATATCAATATCAGTAAAAGAGGAACATAAAGTTTGGCTTCTACTACTGAATCACCATTTGTTGAGAACTCAACACACCCTTAATTTCTTTAATTTTTAAGTGTACCACTTTCTTTAATTTTGTCTTTATGCTTTGATTCTCGTAAAACCTTAATGAGTTTTAAATTTTGTTTCTTTTGTTTCGTTGGTTTTAAATGTTTTCCTAGCTTAATATGCCTTGTCGGTAGAATGAAGAAGGGATAGTTTATTTAGAGAATTAAAGGAAGCTCTCAACACTTAACATTTCCCAAAAAAAGACCTTTCAAATCACTGTCAAAACTTAAGTTTGTTGATGCTCGATGGTCACCCTTTTAGAATGTCGACACTGGTGCACATCGAGCATCGACCAAGTCAGCAAATAAAGATGCAAATGACACAATTCATCCTTAAGAGAGTCAACTTCGATCAATGTCAAGCAACGGTGATGTCAGCAAGCAAACATGCATCAGTAGACAATACACAGAGGCGTTTTTCGATGCCGATGAATATCGGCCATAAACACCCATCCTTGCAAATAGAAAATTCATCCAAGAATGTGTCAAGTACCAATGTCAATAATAAAATCTCTTTGATATCGTGATCGTCGAATTTGCTCGAGAATTCATCCCAAGCGTCAATTTTTTAGGTAAGTCTCATTTAAAAATAGCATGATATAAAGTCATGACTACGGTGAACACATCACCTCGCCTCATCATTTGACATGTAAGTACTTATATCTCCACGATGTAATCCATACCAACATCAACACGTCATCAACCCCAAGCCATTTCATCTCACCACACCACGTTTCTATTAGGGTAAGTTTTTAATCTCGTTGATCGTCGATAGCGCGTCAACGTCAACAAACCAAGATCGAGAAACTATGTTTTAGCACATAGGTTCGGTTCTCTTTGATCACCAACCAACCAATGGCATCGGCGAACCAGATACCAAGATCTGTACTTTTGCACGCTACCACCCTTCTTGATGACTGATCATAGCATAGCTAGCTGCGATCCGGGCTATCCATGTTCATTATTTCAACCTTCACGGTTGATTTGAATAGTCCATTGCAAAACTTTGTTCTGCACACCTTTCCATGCTCTCAACCTATCCAAAGATACAACATCTTCATCCTAATAAAATAACCACAAAAAATCACTTGAGCATTTATTTTTGGTTTAGCATGAGTTGCGCAAGTTGTAGAAGAAGTTGGGTAGCAGATCAAGGAGAAGTAACGAAATCGGTTGCGGAAAAAGATAGCGCAACGCCAACAAGGAAAAAGCAGTTGCAACAGAACAAGAAAGCATGCAATCCCAAAGCCAGAAGACCCTACTTAGCTTATATATATGAGATGAATATGATTGTAAATGGGTTCTTCCCTTGTTGTTATGTCCAAGTTGTTGATTCTTCTTCTTGTTGTCTATTGTTGATAAGTTGGATTTTAGTTTTGTAAATGTAATCTATATACAATTTTGGGTAAATAGAACTCTACGACATGGGTTCAGAGCCAGAATTTTATAATAGAGCATTACTTTGTATCTATGAGGTTGTACCTGATAATATCTGAAGATGATATATAAAGAAGGATCCAAAATTTTGAAATATGTTGCGTCATTTTGTGTTTATGCTTGTGCATTGTATATTTACAGTACTTCTTTATGCTTCATAATCTCCAGATGATGTTTCTTTGTATGAAATTCTTTCGCAACTTAAGTAGCTTCAGTTCCTGTGTGTATGAGCTCATATATGTTCTGTATTTAGCTTGTCTTACGCAATATCATGGTGAATCTTGAAGGTTCTGTGAACCCTCCTAAGTATTCTCCTTGCCTTTCCCTATCCTTTTGTCTTGGTTTTTCTTCGGGTGAGACTTCTTCTCTTCAGAGGAGATGAAAATGTCAGCGCTCTAGACTACATGGTACCTTTTCTTGGTAACCTGAGAAGGACCCTGGTCTGATCAATTCCGCACCAATAAAATGGTTTTGTTGTCAGGACTTGTGTTAAAAGGGAACCTATAGGGAGGATTCCTCCACGGATTCAGAGATCTAATATTCACTAATGGTGGGAGAGAAATTGTGACGCCTTCATATGGAAAGAAGAGAAGCTGAGAAAAAAATATGTGAAAGATACTCGGGAGGTAGTCTTTTACTTAGAAATATCAAGTGACCAGTACGAGATATTTTGGGTTAAGTTCCCGTAATAAATTTTCCACTGGATAGATAGGCTCCAAGAAGCTCCAGAGTTCCAAGAATGAGTCAAGAGGACTTGTACTTGGGATACAGAAAATATTGCAGCACTTCGTCAGTTGGATTGTCCAGTCATGCGAGTGATTGATCTATGGGTCAATACCACATTAGAAGGATACATTATTGGGTTTGTAGCTGAAAATCACCAATATTTTTCATGAGCAGAAGTGAATTTCAAGAAAGACAAAAGGGGAAGACTGTTGAGAGAAATCCCCATGTGGATTAACGTTTTCTTGATGGAAGAGGGGATGTTGACTATGTCCTTGACTGAGACGGAAGCGTAAAAACCCTCGCTTGGGGTAGGGTGAGTTTGGGGTGGAGTCATGGCATGAGATAGGGGAGAGGGTTCTTTGACAAATGGGGGAAACAACATGAAATAGAATCAAGAAACGAGTGAGTCTTGAAAAGAGTCACCATAATTGAGAAGTGGTGGCGTGGTAAGATAAAGAAAGCAACAAAATAGTCTGAGAAGTTATTGAAAGAAGTCGGACCAGGAGAAGTAGAGGAGAGACAGATGGAAGAGTTGTGAAATATAAGAAGACAGTAAAGACTGGCTAGTCAAAGATAAAGTGAGAGAGAAGCGCAGAGAGAAAGAATTCCCTAGGAGGGTGGACAAGAAGGAGAAGGTGTAGAACCAAGGGAGAAGGAATCTGGCATGGATCTTGAAGAGGAAAGAAAATATTCAACCCTGATGCCAGGAAAGATTGTGAATTCGGTTGAAGAAACTACTCCAAAGGAAGAGAACGAGACCCCCTAGATCAAATAAACCCTCCCCAAAGCCATTGGTGCCAGCCTCGAATCACCCATACCCCAAGTGTCTTCTATACAAGTGGTAAATTTAATACTACCTTCTTATGCTAATTTTGTTCCAGTACAATTAGTTAGTCAGTCAAACCCGGGAAGTGAGAGTACAAGGAGGATATTGGGATCCCCTGGTAGGTCACAACCAGTACTGTTAGGTTTCATTTTGATAGGAGCAGCAAGATCAGCAATGGTTGGTCACGTAGGAGGTTCGATTGCTCGATACCCAGAATTCTGGGGTAAGGGAGATAACAATGTTGAGAAACATTGGTTCTTGTGTGAAGCAATCTGGAGGTCCAAAGGGACTCCAAATGTGAATAATTTGGTTGAGTTCCAGAATACCCTAAGAGGTCATTCTCTCAAATGGTACATGAAGTTTATTGAGCTAGGAGTGCCAGGAATGCAAGGTCTAGCATTCACACTTGACTAGGTAAGGACAAGGTTTATAGAAGAGTTTAAGCTACCTCAGTCAGAAAAACAAGCTCTATCTGAGTTGCACAAGATTCAGCAAAGGGAAGGTGAATCAGCTTGGGAATACAACCAGAAGTTTAAAGATTCTATAAGGAGGTTAGTGCATCAAATTCATGACGAACATCAAAGAGAATGGTATATTCATAGATTTCTACCTCTGACATGGATTATGTTAACGTAGCAGCGGATAGCCACTTTGACAGATGCCTTGGAACAATCAATGAATATTGAAGCCATGGCAGGATATTTGGGGATCCTGAGAGTGACCAAAACCCCAGCAGATGCAAATTTGGAAAAACTACAAGGGAAAATATCAACGCTTACAGAAAATATTTAAGAATTAACGATACCTGGACTGGGACGACCGCAGGTGTGGTGTACTGGATGTTACACAGAAGGACATCTAGTGAACGAATGTCCACGAATGATGGGAATGGTACCTTCTCAAAATCCGATAAGACCCTCACCAGGACCCACGAGAGGAGTTGCGCAAGTATCTGCGAATTCACCATTCCATAACCCCACCCCATACCATGTTTTTCCAGGTATCCAAGCAGCACCAACAATTGAGTATTGCAAGATTTGTCGAATCCATGGGCATGGGCCAAGACAATGCCCCATCATTCAGAACTATTCAACAGTACCAAATATTGTACACTATGATTTTTGTGCATATACCACACATACTACTAATCAGTGTCGAGCGTTGGATGCACTTGCGGACAAGTTCGATCGAACAGCATTCAGGGTGAATGAAACCCCTCAGGGATCAGGAAGAGGTCAAGGAGGTGGAGTCAGAGGAGACTTAAAAGGAGGAAGAACTGGGGAAAGAGGACCAAACATATTTTACAACTGTGATGAACAAGGCCATATGGCTAGAGACTGTCCTCATCTGAGGCAGCCATGGTGCTCTCAGAACTAATTCTAAAATGGGAAGATCGATCATGCCACTAACCTCATCAGTTCATAAATCAAGATATTTATTAGAGGACAATTTTCCAACCTTAATATCGTCACTCGAGGAGGGGAAAATACTAGAGCTGATGCTCATCATTTACCTCAGATCCAGAAAGTCGCACCTAAAGAAGATAGGTATGATCCTCTGAAATAGATTTTTTTCTTTAAATATGGCATAGAAGTATTTCATAATATCCCTAGCCCTGATATGCAAGAGAAACACCCACGGCCTATTGTTTACCCTAATATTGCGCAAGTCCCTGTTTCACCCCCTGCACCGAGAAACCTTCTAGTCACACTGAGACAACTTGAGCAACCACAAAATGTAGTTGACCTTTGGTTTAAGTTATTTTCTAATATTCTTGGGAATGACCAATTAACAAAAAAGTTGCACAATATGCTATACCTATTTTTGGGGAATGAAGAACCCATAGAAGCAAGCATAAGGAATAATATTCCTGAGAAGAGTGCTCAGAGAGTGCAGAGAAGGAAAGTATGAACTGGAAAAGAGTTTATACTAGTAGCCTAGCTAGACGAGTTTGATATTAAGGATGTTATGTTATATCTAGGATATGGTGTTAACATACTGCCTAAAAATACTTGGGAAGCCTTAGGAAAACCCCAATTGAAATATTCCCCAATCCAGCGAAGAATTGCCAACCAATATTGTATTTTCCCAATAGGAAGACTGGAGAATGTGGAAATAGATGTTGAAGGAGTGAAGACTGTAGTTGATTTTGAGGTGATTGAAATCATGGGGGATAAGGACACTTATCCTACACTACTTGGTGTTGATTGGGCATATGACAACTATGCAGTGATCATCCTAAAGAAAGACACTATGACATTTGAGGTAGATGGAATCAAGGTAGTTCAACCCTTGGATCTGTATGTAGGCCCCAGATATACGAAGCCAACGAATAACAATATGGAGGGAGAATATTTTGATCAGTTGTACACTGTAACAGCGGGAACAAGAGAAGATTACATAAATCCTACTACTGATGGATCAGTAAGTTGGAGGAGTATACAATCAGTGGATGAAGATTCAAAACTAGCATTTGATAGTTGGCAGCAAGGATCATACGAAATATTCTCAAGAAGATGTGCAACTATCAGGGAAACTAGATGGGTTGGAACCGAGGTCAGAGAAAACCCGGTATATAATGGTACATCATGACTTGATAGTTTTCTCCTCAACATGGAAGAAATGGAAGTAGAGGATCAAAGGATCTCGATACTATATTTATCCTTCCAGGACACCCCTGCCAGATGGTGGGACAATCACAAAGCCTTACTCAAAAATTGGGACGTTGTGAAGAAAGCTATCAATTATAGATTTCAATATAAGGAGCAATGGGAATCAGAGATGTAGACGGATTTCCAGGTCGTGCAATTGTTCAATGGAGAGTTTGATCCTAAAGCAGATATTGAACAATGTGTGACAAAGTGGAAAGCTGCGAAAATACCATCTCGCTTTTGGGTTCAGGTATTTCCCCACTCACTAGGTATAATCCTGAAAGCTTGGTTCATGCATGAAGAAACCAGAAGACATACCAACGACTGGAAAATGTTGGCAGCTCAATTTTACAAGGACTTCTCGTTTACAAGTAAGCACCCTGAGCTTGAAGTAGTCCTGCAAAGAATTAAATAATTCCTTTTTACAAACAATAGTAAACAAAAATCACACCCAATGATATGTGAAAAGCATAGCCGAGAACTTCAGACTAATCTTCACCTAAACTTGGACAAGAGACCTATAGAATGTTATAAGATTGAGAAGGATTTGGAAAGCCCAGATGATTTAGAAGAATTGAGAAACTTAGCCATTAAATAAATATAAGGGAACAAAGAAATCCATAACATCATACCAAGTCAGACTGATGGATATTATAATCACCCATTGAAGTTGTGCAAATTCAATATAGGGACCACAGAGCAACCTAAGATGGCTATGGTGGGAGATTACGGGGATGAACAAACTAGTCAGGAAATACATAGTTTGTTGAGGGAATATGAGGATTTGTTCCCAAAGACATTTTCAGAGTTAAAAGGGATCAAAAGAGTTATGGGAGAGATAAAAATTGAATTAAAACTAGGATCGAAGCCTGTGAGGAATAGACCATACCTCCTTAACCCCAGGGTGAAAGAGAAGGTTAAAAGGGAAATAGAAAAGATGTTGGGAGCTGAACTTATCTTTGCAGTGGAAAAAGAAGAATGGGTCAGCCCAATAGTCATCCAGAGCAAGAAAGGTATAGAGGATATTAGGGTCTTTGTAGACTACAGAAGCCTTAACTATGCTTGCGTGCATGACCCTTTTCCAACACCTTTTACAGATGAGGTGCTAGAACAGGTTGCGAGGAAAGAGTCTTACTTATTTACAGATGGATTTTCGGGGTATCACCAAGTAAGGATTATTGAGGAGGAAAAAAGGAAGACCACATTCATAACACAATGGGGGTCATTTTCCTATAATGTGATGCCATTCAGCCTAAAGAACGCCCCTCCAGTTTTCCCTAGGATTGTAATAGTATATTTCTGAGAATTTATTCACAAGTTTATAGAAGTTTATATGGATGATTGGATGGTATACAGTCTACTCAAAGAACATGTAGCTCTACTACGTTTGATGTTTGACAGATGTAGGGAATTTCAGATATCGTTGAACCTCAGAAAGTGTATCTTTTGTATGCCACGTGGAAAGTTTTTAGGCCACATAGTATGCCAAGAGGGATTACTGGTAGACCCAGCCAAAGTTGTGGTCATTGTGAACATGTCGCCACCTACAATTGCTAAGCAGATGCACTCCATGCTAGGACACACAGGGTACTACCATAGGTTCATCAGAATATATGAAAATATCACAGCACCTCTGGAAAATATACTAAAGAAGGCCAAAGTGTTCCAATGGACCCCAAAATGTGATAAAGCATTCGAGACCCTAAAGGAGAAGCTCAGCACAACACCTATTCTGATATTTCAAAATTGGGAAAACGAATTGCACGTCCACATAGATGCTTCAGGTATTTCCTTAGGATCTATCTTAGCACAACCAGGGGATGGAGCCATGGATCATCCTATCTATTTTGTGAGCAGGAAGTTGTTGCAAGATGAGAGCAACTATACAACGATAGAAAGGGAGGGTTTAGCTATGATTTATGCTTTGCAGAAATTTAGACATTATTTGTTACGTTCTCATTTTAATTTCTTCACTAATAATTTTTCATTAAATTATCTAGTTAACAAACCTGTGTTGGAAGGGAGAATTTGTAGATGGTTGTTATTGTTTCGGGAATTTTCTTTTGAAGTGATCATTACACCTGGAATATGTAGCATAGCACTTGATCACCTATCTAGATTAGAGTCAGGGGAAAGTGGCGAAGCAATTGATGATCAGCTCCCAGATGCATACATGTTATGGGTTGAGGCCATACCAGAGTACCTGGAAGACATAGCAGTCTTCTTAAGTACAGGAGCCTGCCCAGAAACATATTCCGCAACCCAGAAACGCCATATGGTGGTTAGAGCAGCATACTATCAATTGATTGCAGATAAATTGTGTAAATTGGGACTAGATAGCATCCTCGGAAGATGTGTCTTGGATCACAAAATACATGATATATTGTGGTAGTGCCACAGTGGAGTTGTGGGAGGTCATGTGGGAGGAAAGGCCACTATGCAGAAATTCCTCCAAGTTGGACTATGGTGGGCCACACTCTTCAAGGATGCAAAGGCATATGCTAGATCATGCGATGTGTGTTAAAGAGTGGGTAAGCCATCATGACGAGATGAATTTCCACTTCAACCAGTTCGAGCCTTACAAGAATTTGAGAAATGGGCAATTGACTTCATTGGGCCAATCAACCCCGCAGCTAATCATTAAAAGGATAGGTACATTATTACCGCAAATGACTACCTTACACGTTGGGTTGAGGCATCATTTGTTCAAGATTATTCGACCAATACTGCTGCTATTTTCATTTTTGAAAGTATTATCACTCGATTCGGATGTCCTAGGAATCTAACCAGTGATCAGGGAGACCATTTTATCAGTAGTACCATAACAAATCTTACAGCAGAGTTCTTGATCCAACATCATAAAAGTAGTCCCTACCACCTGCAATCCAATGGAACGGTAGAAGCATTTAACAAGATTCTGGAGAGAGGGTTAATGAAGGTATGTTGTGCAAATAGGGAATATTGAGATGACAGAGTTCCATCATTATTATGGGCTTACAGGACAACCACAAAGAAACTCCACAAGTACAAACCATTTCAACTAGTTTAAGGGAAAGAGGTTGTGGTGCCTGCAGAATTTATTACTCCAATTTTGTACATTGCACAGATAACACACATGTTGGATAAAGAGTCAATTGCGAAAAGACTCAAGGAGTTACAAGAACTTGAAGAGACCAGGTTTTTAGCAGAGGCAAAAATATTGGCATGACAGACACATTAATACTAAACTATTTGCATAAGGAGACAAGGTCCTAATTTATGACAGTCGATACCAGAAGCATCCAGGAAAATTGCACATGCATTGGTTGGGACAATTCATAGTTGTGGAGATCTAACCTTCTGGAGCAGTCAGACTTGCGCAACTAGATGGTGTGTTGCGGCCAGGATGGGTGAATGGCGCTCGCTTGAAACCCTATATATCTCAGAACTAAGCTAAAGGACTATTGCTCTAGTTTGAAGGAGCATGTATAGTAGCTAGATTTGAGTTTTCCTGCAATTTCTATAAATTCAGTTAATAAAGTCAACATGTGCAGTGTTGCATCATGACATGTAGTTCATTTATTTTTCTTTCTAAGTGTTGTTTGATGCATAACTACTTACTCAGCAACGTAGGATCAGAAGCAACAAGAACCTATTAATGACTCTGAATGGAACTCTTTGGTCACATCTAATCCCAAGGAATGTATAACAGATGCGACCCAACAGTTCATCGTTGAGGCCTCACTCCTTGCCAAGAAATGGCAGGATAAAGATGGGAGATTTCAGGAAGTCAAGAAGCGGGCCTTAGATTTGGTCCCATAGTTGGGGCCCTTCATTTGAAGAGGTAGAGAAAGAGAAAGTGCAATCATAAGAGGACAGTAAAGAGGAAAATAAGGACAAGGAAAAGCAACAGTGGCTCCTAGAAGCTGCAAAAGAACCAAGTACTTGACTCGAGGGCAATTCAAGGCTTGTGGTCGGAGCCTGTTGGTCCCTTCGTTTTTGGATTGGAAGTTGCGTAGGAAGGACTACAGTCCCAGTTTTGGTTTAGCATGAGTTGCACAAGCTACATAAGAAGTTGGACAGCAGAGCAAGGAAAAGTAACAGAAATCGGTTGCGGAAAAGGACAGCGCAACGCTAGCAAGGCAAAAGCAATTGCAACAGAACAAGAAATCATGCAAGCCCAAAGCCAGAAGACCCTACTTAGCTTATATATATGATATGAATACGATTGTAAATGGGTTCTTTCCTTGTTGTTCTATCCAGGTTGTTTATTCTTCATGTTGTTGTCTATTGTTGATAAGTTGGATTTTAGTTCTGTAAATGTAATTTGTATACAGTTTTAGGTAAATTGTAAGGTAGCTAGAGAGGTAGTGGGGTCCACTATATTATTAAATAAGGCCCACTATGGTAGTTAGATATAATAAATGTAAGAGGACTTCTTAGAAGGTTCTACTTCTAGAAGATTCCTCCTCTAGAATGTTCTTAGGTGA
>ML784435.1:214677-230292 GCA_009831015.1 Picea engelmannii
ATAATAGGATCCATTGTATGGTGTTGCCCTACCTCAAGGGTTTGGTAATAATAAAGTGTGGTTTCTTCTATCTTGCTTGTGGATCTATTGTGTATTCAGTATTTGTGGTTATTGTATTGGTAGATCTATTCAGGTTCTTAACATAAATAGAGCTTTGCGACATGGGTCCAGAGCTAGAAGTATGTAACAAAGCATTACTTTGTATCTCTAAGGTTGTATCTAATAAGATCTGAAGACGATATATAAAAAAGGATCCAAAATTTCAAAATATGTTGCATCATTCTGTGTTTATGCTTGTGCGTTGTATCTTTACAGTACTTCCATATGCTTCATAAGTTCCATATGATTTTTCTGTGGATGAATGCTTTTCGCAACTTAAGTAGCTTCAGTTCCTGTGTGTATGAGCTCAGATCTATTCTGTAGTTATCTTGTCTTGCACAAGATCATGGTGAATCTTGAAGGTTCTATGAACCCTCCTAAGTATTCTCCTTGCCCTTCCCTATCATTTTGTCTTGGTTGTGCTTCGGGTGAGACTTATTCTCTTCGGAGGAGATGAAAATGCAAGCGCTCTAGACTACATGGTACCTTTTGTTGGTAACCTGAGAAGGACCTTAGTCTGATCAATTCCGCGCCAACATCATTTTTTGTGAAAGACCCGAAATTCACAAGTGTTGACACCAAAAAACCCTTCACACTCAGCTTTTGATAGTCCTATAGAAGAAGAAGAAGAATCACCAAAAGTTTTGGTAGTTTAAACTAGGAGCATGGGACCCTTCATACCAAACTAACCTATTATAACACAATCTCCTAACATACCTGAGAAAAACACCTCCTCGACTTAAACAACACCTCCTCAACTCAAACAACCTCACCACTTAATCCTGCCCCAAATTTCCAAACTCACAAAACATCAAAACTAGAATATAACATGGTAGAAGACCTAAAGAAATTGAAAACCAATATTGTTTTCATGCACTTATGCAGAATTCCTCAACAAAAGGATATATTTTTACAGGCTTTGAAGGAGGATAATAAGCTTATGGTAAATCCAAATCCAAATCCAAGCTCAAGAAAAGGAAACTCTAGATAAATCAGAAAGCCTAACTTAAACACAATCTCTACTAATAAGAAACCTCGATCATCTATCCCACCATTTTTATTAACATTTGAAATTTATAACAGAAATTTGCACAATCGCTTAGTTGATTTTGGTGCTTCCTAAAATGCCATTTCTATGTCAATATGCAAGAAGATGAATGCTAATCCTACCAAAAGTGACACGTATATTATTAAACTAGACAGAACTGAAGTAAAGGTGATTGGGGAACTGAAAGATGTTATGATCCAAATTGCCTCTAACCCAAAATTCCACCAGGTCATAGACATCATAATTGTAGACATTCTTGAAGCCGACGGGATGTTGTAAAGCAGGGATTGGTCCAACAAATTACATGGATATTTAAATACGAATTGGTCCCACTTCTGGTTACCACTAAAGGGAAACCCTAACGTGATTAGGATTAACCGAGAAAAATATTTGAAACATATTGTCACTGAACTGGAAGCTCCTAATGAACCTTCTTCTATATAATTCTCAGTCTTAGGAAATTATTCATTTGATTTTGAACTTGGTAATTCCTCACCGTGCCTATTCGAGGTAATATTCTCATAGAAGTCATAGTTTCCACTTCAGGAAAACTCCAAAATAATTGAGAAATGTAGTAAACTTGAACAGAATCTTCATGCTCATATCATGAAAGATGAGAACAAAATTCCAAAGGTAGACTTGGAAAAAATGGTACCAAACTTCACTTATGATATTTGGACTTTTTTCTTTGACAGATCTAAATCCCAAGAAGGGGCCTGGTGCAAGCTACATTTTCATTTATCCAACAATAAAAAGTAGTTTCTTATCCTCTATATTAGAGTTTGAATGAAAAATCAACACCACAGAATACGAGGCATTGGTTCAAGGACTTAAGAAATCCATTGACCTAAATATCAAAGAACTAGTTGTCTTCGGTGATTCGGAAATAATAGTCAGGCAAATAAAGAATACCATCCACTACAATTCTCCACGCTTAAGTAATTATCAACAAGAATCACATAGGTTGATAGATCACTTTCTAGCATTCAACATTACAACAATCCCTCAAGGAAATAATATACTCATTTATTCTCTTCCAACTGGAACTTCAAGATAATCCCCCTAGAAGATTAGGAAGATTCTAAGTTCACCAATAAATTGTTATACAAACCTTCCATCCCTGACAACATCACTAATTGGAGGGTTTTTAAGGGGATGAACAAAATATATCTTTCTTGACCAATGAATAAAACTTTAGGGATTTGGATATTGATAATGACGTTTTTCAGAAGATACTCATTGAGCATGAAGATGGAGAGAATAGCGAAGAAAGGGGCAACAAAGAAAGTAAACCCAAACTTCACACTATGCCTAAAGGAGTGGTCAACCACGAAAACCTCTTCGATTGACGAGAAAAATTTAAACATCCCAAGAATGTCAAAATGAGAAGTTCTTGTCCTGCTTATGAAGTTATAAATCTAGGAACCGTCGACAACCCCAAGATCATTAACCTCAGAAAATCACTATCCCCTAAGGAAAAGATGGCTTACCTAAAGTTTCTTAAAGAGTATTGGGATGATTTTTCCTGGTCCTATCAAGATTTGAAAACATATGATACTAGGATCATCCAGCACACCATCCCACTAAGACCAGAAGTCAAGTTGTTCCAACAAAAACTAAGAAATTTTCATTTGTCTATGGCACCCCTAATGCAGAAAGAGATGAAAATGTTATTGGATGTCAAGATAATATTTCAAATGAAACATTATACATGGGTAGCCAACTTAGTTCCTGTTAAAAAGAAGTCAGGAGAAATATGTTTGTGTGTAGACTTCATAAACTTGAATAGGGCTTTAGCAAAAGATAACGATCTCGTTCCACCCATGGAATAACTCCTTCAGACTATATCTCAATACGAGATTTTTTCACTTCTAGACGAATTCTCAAGATATAACCAAGTTTTGGTATTAGAAGAAGATAGACTAAAGACAACTTTTCGTTCTAAGTGGGGTACATTCGCCTATAAATGCATGTCATTTGGATAGATTAATGAAGGAGAAACCTTTGAGAGATCCGTGGATGTGGCCTTTATAGAGTTGATAAACAAATGTGTGGTGGTCTACTTAGTTGATGTCACAGCTTACTCCAAGAACAGAGCAGACCACATTGCTCACCTTACCCAAATTTTCGAAAGGTGCAGGAAGTAGGGAATATCTCTGAACCCAAAAAATACCATATTTGGGTTGGAGGAAGGAAAATTGTTAAGCCACATTATATTTAAAGATGGAATCAATATTGACCCTGAACGAGTGAAGGCCATCTCACAGCTTCCACTACCTCACAACAAGAAGACCATGCAATATTTCTTTGGAAGGATCAATTTCGTGAGGAAATTCACACCTAACTTCGCAGAAATAATCAAACCACTACAAAAGATGGTATGCAATTATGTAGATTTAAATGGAGTGAGGAAGGGAGAAATGCCTTTAATGAAATAAAGCTGCCATTTCCCAAGCCCCTGTTCTACGGAGTCCTAATTTCAGAAAATATTTCTTTATTTACACTTTTACCTCTAATCAATCCTTAGTTTCGGTCCTCACTCAAAAGGATAACAATAACAACGAGGCCCCTATCTCATTTATGAGCACAAACCTCCAAATACCTGAACTTAACTACCCTAACATTGAAAAACAGGATTATGTTGTCTATAAAGTAGTAAGCACTTCAAATCATATATCCCAAAGAACCATACCAAGGTTAATAATAGTGCCTCATCCAGCGATGAGGTCACTTTTCACGCAACAAGAAATGGGAGAAAGGAGAGGTAATTGGATGGTTGTCATCCAATAATTTTATTATACATTAAATCCACAAAGATAGTTAGGAGCCAAGGGTTGTATAAACTAGTTGTAGAATCCCAAGACCTTGTAGAATCAGAGAATTCAGGTTAGGATAATGAGTTGTCCATGTGGTGTAGCAAAGTAATATATGTCCCACCCAAGAAAGACTGTTGGTATACTGACTTATATTATTTCTTGCATCATGGAACCTGCCTTGAACACTTAAATCCCAGGGAAAGGAGAGCGCTCGGGCTAAAATTTGCTCAGTATTGTCTCATGAATCATGTACTTTTCCATAGGAATTATGACGGTGTGTTGCTAATATGTCTCGAAAAAATAGACGCTTAGAGAGTGTTGCAGGAACTTCATGACAATCCTGTAGGGGGACACTTCGCACGAGAAACCATCTCTCACAAAATATTAAGGGCGGGATATCATTGGCCAACTTTGTTCAGGGACTCTCATGCATAAGTTAGAAAATGAAAAGTTTGTCAAATAAGTGCTAGAAAACAGAAGAAGTTTGTCATTCCATTGCAACGAGTGACAATTTCTAGTCCTTTTGAGCAAATGGGGAATAGATATTATGGGGGAGATAAATCCAAACTCATCAAAACAACACAAATAAATACTCATGGAATCTAATTACTTTACAAGGTGGTCAGAAGCTATTTCCCTGACCCATGTCAATGAAAAAGTAGTGATATAGTTTATGGAGAAGCACATCATGACGAGGTTTGGGGTGCTTTCAGTTTTGGTATTTGATAATGTTTGTTATTTCTCTTCTACACTATTAACTAAATTTTCATTAGATAAAGGGATTATTCTGAAATACTCTACCAACTATTATCCACGAGGGAGTGGTGTTGTCGAGTCTACTAGTAAAAATCTGGTAAGGACCCTTATGAAGACAGTAGTAGAAAATCACCGGAATTGGCATAATGCACTTCACAACGCTCTATGGGATGACAGGGTAACTCCTAAGGAAGCCCTAGGGAATTATCCTTATCTCCTAGTGTATGGAAAAGAAGTTGTTCTTCCAACTTACCTATATCTCACATCCTTTCAACTCTCTCAATCCTCAAGAGTACATCCCTTATCTAGCATGCAACAGACGATAGATACCCTATTGATGGTTGAAGAAGAATGAGAACAGGCTAAGAGGAAGTATGCATACCATCAGCAAATACTTAAAAAACGGTTTGATAAACACAAGGCTCGGGATAAGAATTTTGAACTAGGAGATTTAGTTCTCAAGTGGGACAAAATCAACGAACCTAAAGTAAAACACTTGAAGTTCAAAAACCTATGGCTTGGACCCTTCCAAATTGCCGAGAAAATAGGGTTACACACATATTGATTGCAAAATCTTAGAAGTGAGCTTGAGATTCTCCTTGTTAATGGCCAAGCCCTAAAAGATTTATTTTCATAGTTTCTTTTGAATCAGTCTCTTGTACTATAGTTTACCTTTATTTCCTTTCATTTGTTTTGGATTAGCTAGGTTAGTGTCCTTTTTCCATCTCATCCTTTCTTTGCTTATGATTTTTGTATTTCTTTCTTTGGTTTCATTTTTTATTTATAGGTGTGGTTACGAGGGTATTTTATGTTTAACTTATGGCACAATCTGTAGAATCCGGTTCTCTACTTTTCTCAATATTTCAAACATCACAGACAAATTGGGAAGGCGTATGAGACCAGAGACTTCAATGCATGAATAATTCACATTTATGTATACAAATTACTCAAGGATAAAACAAGTTGCTTACCTCGTGACCAGAGAATACTGAGGAAAATGGAATAGATGAAAGTATGACTGGCACCCCAGACGGAGTTGAATCGATTATCATACTGTTTAGGAAAGACAAGAAATAAAATTATGAATTTTTGTTCCTCCACCAAGAAACAGATATCCTTCTCCCTAATTCATTCTTGGCACCTATGCAACAAATAAAAATACAAGATAATAAGCCATAATGTATAATCTGAGAGGGTATGCAGATATTTACACCGGGGCACTGGTAGCGGAGAAAGTTCTGTGATATTGGGGTGACTTCGTCAGGGCTATGGATGCTTACTGGAAGTGGAGAAACACCATGGTAAGGTTCTTAACTCTGAAAACGTAATAGCACCATGCCTTCCTAGAAACCTTGAGTTCCAACTCAATTCTCATCAAGTGGGTATAATTCATTGGTTTAATGGAAAGAGGCATGGAATCGGGTGAATCCCCATGAGTGGTCGATGGGAATTTTCCCCAGGTTATATATATACATATTGGGGAATTATCCATGGATCATTGTTTCAAGTTGATGGCCAAATCCCAAAGCATATATCAATATCAGTAAAAAAGGAGCAGAGAACCAGTCTTCTACCAGTGAATCACCATTTTTTTTAGCAATCAACACACCCTTAAAAAAAAAAAATTAAGGGTACCACTTTCTTTAATTTTGTCTTTATGCTTTGATTCTCGCAGAAATTTAATGATTTTTAAATTTTGTTTTGGTGGTTTTAAACATTTTCCCTAGATTAATATGACTTGCCGATAGAATGAAGATGGGATAGTTTATTTATAAGATGAAAGGAAGCTCTCAACACTTAACGTTCGGTCACACTTTGAGAATGTGGACAATGATGCACGTCATGCATTGACCAAGTCAGCAAATAAAGGTGCAAATGACACAATTCATCCTTAAGAGCATCGTTTTCGATCAACGTTGGGCATCGGTGATTTCACCAAGAAAACGTGCACTGGTAGACAATAGGTAGAGGAGTTTGTCGATGTCGATGAATATGGGTGATTTGGCAACAGTTTCACCATTGTCTGCATAGAACATTTGAGATTTTATTTTGTTGTGAAGAGTTTGCAAGTGACCAAGATTCCATTCAAAGTTGGGTTGTGTCGTGTTTTCTGTAAGCCAAGAAATTCGTTAGTGCTGACACCATAAAACCCGTCACGCTCAGCTTTTGACAGTCCTACAGAAGAAGAATCGCCAAAATTTTTCGCGGTTCAAACTAGGAGCAAGGGACCCTTCGTACCAAATCAACATGTTATAACACAAGCTCCTAAGAGACACAAGAAAAACACCTACTCGGCTCAAACAACCTCACCACTTAATCCTGCCCCAAATTTCCAGACTCACAAAACAACAAAACTAGAATATGATGTGGTAGAAGACCTAAAAAAGTTGAAAGCCAATCTTTTTGTCATGGACTTATGCAGAATTCCTCAACAAAAGGGTCTATTGTTACAGGATTTGAAGGAGGATGGCAAGATTATGGTAAATCCAAATCCAAATTTAAGCTTAGGGAATGGAAACTCTAGAGAAATCAGAAAGCCTAACTTAAAAACGACGTCTACTGATAAGAAACCTCGATCATCTGTCCCAACATTTTTGTTAACATTTGAAATTTATAACATAAATTTGCAAAGCCTCTTAGTTGATTCTGGTGCTTCCTCAAACTTCATGCCTATGTCAGTATGCAAGAAGATGAATGCTACTCCTACCAAAAGTGACATGCATATTATTCAACTAGACAGAACTGAAGTTAAGGTGATTGGGGAACTAAAAGATGTTATGATCCAAATTGCCTCTAACCCAAAATTCCACTAGGTCATAGACATCATAATTGTAGACATTCCAGAAGCCTACGGGATGTTGTTAAGCAGGGATAGGTCTGAAAAATTACATGGTTATTTCAATACAGATTGGTCCCACTTGTGGTTACCACTGAAGGGAAACCCTAACATGATCAAGATCAATCGGGAAACATATTTCAAGCATATCGTCACTGAACCAGAAGCTCCTAACAAACCTTCTTCTATAGAATTCTCAATCTTAGGAAATTATTCGTGTGATTATGAATTTGGTAATTTCTCAATGTTCTTGTCGGATGTAATATTCTCACATAAGTCAAAGTTTCCACTTGAGGACAACTCCGAAGTAATCGAGCATTATATTAAACTTGAATAGAATATTCATGCTCAGACCATGAAAGATGAGAACGAAATTCCAAAGGTAGACTTGGACAAAAAGGTACCAAACTTAACTTTTGAGATATGGACTTTGTACTTCGACGGATCTAAATCCCAAGAAGGGGCCCTGTGTAGGCTTCATTTTCATTGATCCATTAAGAAAGTGTAGTTACTTATCATGTAGATTAGAGTTTGAATGCAAAAACAACACTGCGAAATACGAGGCATTGGTTCAAGGAAATAAGAAATCCATTGACCTAAATATCGAGGAACTAGTTGTCTTCGGTGATTCAGAAATAATAGTCAGGCATATAAAGAATACCATCCACTACAATTCTCCACACTTAAGGAATTATCAACAAGAAGCACATAGGTTGATAGACCACTTCCTAGAATTCAACATTACAACAATCCCTCGAGCAAAGAACATACTCGTTGATTCTCTTCCAACTGCAACTTCAATGTTATCCCCCCACAAGATTACAAACCTTCTAGGTTCTCCATAGAATTGTTATACAAACCTTTTATCCCTGGAAACATCACTAATTGGAGAGTATTTGAAGGGGACAAACAAATTGTATCTTTCTTGTCCAATGAAGAAAAGTTTAGGGATTTGGCTATTGATAATGAAGTTTTTCGGAAGATACTCACTAAGCATGAAGATGGAGAGAATAATGAAGAAAGGGGAAACAAATAAACTGAACCCAAACTTCACAGTATGCCTAAACAAGTGGTCAACCTCGAAAACCTCTTCTATTTACAAGAAAAATTTAAACATCCCAAGAATGTCAAAACGAGTAGTTCTTGTCCTACCTATGAAGTTATAAATCTAGGATTTGTCGACAAACCCAAGAATATTAACCTCGGGAAATCATTATACCCTTAGGAAAAGAAGGCTTACCTAAAGTTGCTTAAAGAGTATCGGGATGTTTTTGTTTGGTCCTATCAAGATTTGAAAAAATATGATACTAGGATCATCTAGCACACCATCCCACTAAGACCTGAAGTCAAGTCGTTCCACTAGAAACTAAGAAAGTTTCATTCGTCCCTCAAACCCCTAATGCAGAAAGAGCTAAAAAATCTATTGGATGTCAAGATAATATTTCAAGTGAGACATTATGCATGGGTAGCCAACTTATTTCCCGTTAAAAACGAGTCAGAAGAAGTTTTATGTGTGTAGATTTCATAAACTTGAACAAGGCTTCAACAAAACATAACTATCTCGTTCCCCCCATGGAATAACTCCTACCAACTATATCTGGATCCGATATTTTATCTCTTCTAGACAGATTCTCAATATATAACCAAGTTTTGGTATCAGAAGAAGATAGACTAAATACAACTTTTCGTATTAAGTGGGGTACATTCTCCTATAAACGCATGTTGTTTGGATTGATTAATGCAGGAGAAACCTTCCAAAGAGCCATGGATGTGGCCTTTATAGGGTTGATAAAAAAAATTGTGGTGTTCTACTTAGATGATGTCACAGTTTCATGCAAGAACAAAGCAGACCGCATTGATCACCTTAACCAAATTTTCGAAAGGTGCAGGAAGTAGGGAATATCTTTGTACCCAAAAAAGACCATATTTTGGGTGGATTAAGGAAAATTGTTAGGCCACGTTATTTTTAAATATGGAATCAATATTGACCCCAAACGAGTAAAAGCCATCTCACAGCTTCCACTACCTCACAACAAGAAGGCTATGCAATCTTTCTTTGGAAGGATCAATTTCGTGAGGAAATTCAACCTAACTTCGTAGAAATAATCAAACCACTACAAAAGATGGTTCGCAAAGATGTAGAGTTTAAATGGAGTGAGGAAGGGAGAAAGGCCTTTAACGAAATCAAAGTTTCCATTTCCCAAGCCCATGTTCTACGGAGTTCTGATTTCAACAAAGATTTATTTATATACACTTTTACCTTTGAATAGTCCTTCATTACATTACTCACTCAAAAGGATGAAAATAACAACGACGCCCCTATCTCATTTATGAGCACAAACCTCCAAAGTCTTGAACTTAAATACCATGCCATTGAAAACCAGGCTTATGTTGTCTATAAAGAAGTAAAGTACTTCAAATCCTATATCCTAAAGAACCATACCAAGGTTATACTACCTCATCCAACAGTGAGGTCACTTTTCACGCAACACGAAATGGGAGAAAGGAGAGGAAATTGGATGGTTGTCATCCTAGAATTTGATCTAGACATCAAATCAACAAAGATACTTAGGGGCCAATGGTTGTGTAAACTAGTTGCAGAATCCCAAGACCTTATAGAATCGAAGAATTCAGGTTAAGATAATGAGTTATCCCGATGGTGTAGCGAAGTAATCTATATCCCACCTGAGCAGGACTACTAGTATACTGACTTATATTATTACTTTCATCATGGCACCTACCCTGAACACTTAAATCCCAGGGAAAGGAGAGCGCTCAGAATAAAATTTGCTTAGTCTTGTCTCATAAATTATGTACTTTTCCATAGGAATTATGACGGTGTGTTGCTATGATGTCTCAAAAAAAATAGACGTTGAGAGAGTGTTAGAGGAACTTCATGACGGTCTTGTAGTGGGACACTTCGCAGGAGAAACCATCGCTCACAAAATATTAAGGGTGGGATATTATTTTCCAACTTTGTTCAGGGACTCTCACACATATGTTAGAAAATGAAAAGTTTGTCAAATAACTACTGAAAAAGAGAAGAGGTTGTCATTCCATTGTAACTACTGACAATTTATAGGCCTTTTGAGCAATGGGGAATAGATATTATAGGAGAGATAAATCCAAACTCATCAAAACAGCACAAATACATACTCATGGAAACTAATTACTTTACAAGGTGGTCGGAAGCTATTCCCTTGACCCATGTCAATGAAAAAGTAGTGATACAGTTTCTAGAGCAGCACATCATGATGAGGTTTGGGGTACTTTTGGTTTTGGTATTTGATAATTTGCTTATTTCTCTTCTACACTCTTAACTGAATTTTCTTTAGATAAAGGGATTATTATAAAATAATATGCCAACTATTATCCACGGGGGAGTGGTGTCGCCAAGTATACTAATAAAAATCTGGTAAGGATCCTTAAGAAGACAGTAGTACAAAATCACTAAAATTGGCACAATGCACTTCACAACGCTCTATGGTTTGACAGGGTGACTCCTACGGAATCCCTAGGGAATTCTACTTATTTCTTTTTGTACGGACAAGAAGCTATTCTGCCAATTGACCTACATCTCCCATCCTTGCAACTCTCTCAATCCTCAAGAGGACAGCCCTTATCCATCATGCCACAGAGGATAGATACCCTACTGAGGGTTGAAGAAGAATGAGAACATGCTAGGAGGAAGTTTGCAGCCCATCAACAAATAGTTAAAAAATGGTTTGATAAACACAAGGCTCAGGATAAGAATTTTGAACTAGGAGATTTAGTTCTCAAGTGGGACAAAATCAACAAACCTAAAGGAAAACACTCTAAGTTCCAAAACCTATGGCTTGGACCCTTCCAAATTGCTGAGAAAATAGGGTTACGCACATATCGATTGCAGATTATTAGACATCAACTTAAGGCTCTCCCTGTTAATGGCCAAGCCCTAAAAAAATTATTTTCATAGCTACTTTTGAATCAGTATCGTGTACTATAGTTTACCTCTATTTCCTTTCATTTGTTTTGAATTAGCTAGGTTAGTGTCCTTTTTTCCATCTCATCATTTATTTGTTTATGAGTTTTTTATTTCTTTCTTTGCTTTCGTTTTCGATTTATAGGTGCGGTTATGAGGGTATTTTATGTTTAACTTATGGCTTAATCTGTAGAATCTCCTTCTCTACTTTTATGAATCTTTCAAACATCACAGACAAATTGGGAAGGCGTACTAGACGAGAGACTTCAACACCTGAATAATCCACATTTATGTATACAAATTACTCAAGGAGAAAACAAGTTTCTTACCATGTGGCCAGGGAATACGGAGGGAAATGGAACAGATGAAAGTATGACTGACACCCGAGATGGAGTAGAATCGATTCTCATACTATTTAGGAAAGACAAGAAATAAAATTATGAAGTTTTGTTCCTCCACCAAGAAATAGATATCATCCTACCTAATTCATTCTTGGCACCTATGCAACAAATACAAATACAAGATAATAAGCCATAATGTATAATCTGGGAGGGTATGCAGATATCTCCACCTGGGCTATGGACACTTGTTGGCAGTAGTCTAGTAGAGCAAGGTCTGTGATATCGGGGTGACTTTGTCGAAGCTATGGACACTTGTTGGAAGCGGAGCAACACCATGTTGAGGTTCTTAACTCTGAAATAGTAATAGCACCATGCCTTCCTAGCAACCTTGAGTTCCAACTCAATTCTAGTCAGGTGGGTAGAAGTCATTGGTTTAATGGAAAGACCCATGGAATCGGGTGAGTCCCCATGAGTGGTCGACAGGAATGTTCTCTGGGTTATATGTATACATATTCGGGAATCATCCATGGGGCATTGTCTCAAGTTGATGGCCAACTACCAAATCATCTATCAATATCAGTAAAAGAGGAACAGAGAGCCTAGATTCTACCAGTGAATCACCATTTGTTGAGCACTCAACACACCCTTAAAATTCTTTAATTTTTACGAGTACCACTTTCTTTAATTTTGTCTTTATGCTTTGATTCTCGCATAATCTTAATGAGTTTTAAATTTTTTCTCTTTTGTTTCGGTGATTTTCAATGTTTCCCTAGCTTAATATGACTTGTTGGTCGAATGAAGAAGGGATAGTTTATTTAGAGAATGAAAGGAAGCTCTCAACACTTGATGTTTCCCAAAAAGAACCTTTGAAATCACTATCAAAACTTAAGTTTGTTGATGCCCGACAGTCACCCTTTGACAATGTCGACACAGACACACATCGGGCATCGACCAAGTCCGCAAATAAAGGTGTGAATGACACAATTCATCCTTAAGAACATCGACGTCGATCAACGTCAGGCATCAGTTATGTCAGCAAGAAAACACGCATCAGTAGACAATAGGCAAAGGCCCCTATTGTTGCCGATGAATATCGGCCATCAACGCCCATCATTCCAAATAGAAAAGTCATCCAAGAATAAGTCAAGTACCAATGCCAATAACAAAATATCCTTGAGATTATGATCATCGAATTAGTTAGAGAAGTCATCCCAAGTGTCAATTTTTTCGGTAAGTCTCATTTGAAAATCGTGTGATATTAAGTCACGACTATGGTTAACATGTCACCTCGCCTCGTCATTTGACATTCAAGTACTTATATCTCCACGATGTTAGCCATACCAGCATTGACACGTCATTAACCCCAAGCCACGTCATCTCACAACGTTTCCATTAGGGTAAGTGTTTGATCTCGTCGATCGTCGATAGCACGTCAATGTCGACGGACCAAGATCGAGAAACTTCATTTTAGCACATAGGTTCAGAGCTTGTCGATCATCAACGGACCATTGGCATCGGCGAACAAGAGACCAAGATCTGTAATTTCGCACGCTACCACCCCTGTCGATGATTGATCATAGAAAAGCTAGTTGTGATCCAGCTTGTCCATGTTCATTCTTTCAACCTTTGTAGTTGATCTGAACCGTCCATTGCAATACTTTGTCATGCATGCCTTTCCATGCTCTCAACCTATCCAAATACGCCACATCGCATCTCGATAAACTAACCACAAAAAATCACTTGAGCATGTGTTTCGTTCACGTCGGGATCGGCAACCTAACATTGGCATAAGTCAATAAAACCTTTACCAAAATACATGTCTGATCCTCGACCTTGAAGGTCATTGCGCACCAACTCGCTACCATTTTAAATCCCCAATGAACTAACTTAATGTTGATTTTTCATCATTGTTTTGTGCAGTGCGTTAACGCCAAACTATGGCGCAAACGACGTAGTAATAAATGAATATTTGCAAAAGATTTCTTTGTAGTCAACGATGACAAACTCGGATGGGACCACTAGGAACTATATATTTGAATGTGATTTGGCAATTGTTTCACCATTGTTTGCATAGAACATTTGAGATTTTATTTTGTTGTGAAGAGTTCACAAGTGACCAAGCTTCCATCCAAAGCTGGGTTGTGTCGTGTTTTGTGTAAGACCCGAAATCCGTAAGTGTTGACACCAGAATACCCTTCACGCTCGGGTATTTACGATAAACGCCTTCTCTTTGAAAGCTTTCGATAGAAAGGGCGTTGAATCAAGTTATGTTGTTGCAGGTAAAAATGTCGCTTGACCGATGACCTGTCAATTGCCGAAGACTTCGAAAGGAAGGAGTGAGCAGAAAACAGAAGCTTCCAACTCAGTTGCTAAAGGATTAGAATTCTCTCCCAAAATAGAACCAGTGATCAAGATATCTCAAAAGAAGTCGGCCAACCCACCTACGCTCTACAAGGACACATACACGAGCACAGCATCCAAGGTACTTTTGTTCGTCTTGCTCGATATTTATAATAAGATCCACCACCATGACTTTCCCGAGTTCACACCTCATAGTGACCCAGAAGTAAGAGTATTAGATGGTCAGGTTTAAAACAATGTTTATTGTACATGGTAGCATCCAGAACCCTGATTGTTTCCTTGTATAGAAACCTTAGAGTAGATCATTAACCATACCAATGCTGATAAATTCTTAATAAACAATGTCAACCTTAGAGTAGATCATTCACCATACCATTGCTAATAAATTCTTAATAAACAATGTGAATGGGGAATATATTGGGGTTTTTCTTCCTATGGAGACCAACAAATATTATAAAATCAGAGATGTTGAAGTCAAATGAAACAATGAGTTCATGGTCAAATTCTATGAGTGCCATAACACATGTCAATTTTTTGCATCCTGGTGGAAAGAAGACAAGAAACTCATGAACAAGGCATCAGGATGGTATAACACAATAAACCTTAGGGAGCCATACATTTTCTTGATGGCCATGATATGTCGTTTATATAGAGAAAAAGATTGTGTGAGGTTTTCGGAAGCATGGATGCCATTGGCTTATACTGTAGCTATATCCGGAAGGATTTTTAATTGGGGCGCTATCATTTCTAAACAACTAAGCATTCAAGTAGAGGAAGCACAGAAAACCAAGGCCATCATGCTGTCTTATCTGTTGGATGCAATATGTGCCAGAAATGTGTTCCCATGGCTAGGATTAAGTTGTCACATCTCCTAGCTATATGTACATGTTTATTTCAGCATTTTATTGGAGAACAGGTACAAGAAGTCTTATACTTTAATATGTGATGACTTTCTGGCCAGGATATATTTCTTGATTTTCAAGTGAAACTGTCCAAGGCTTTCAGAAGTAGCAAGGAAGGTCATCACCAAGACAGGGCATGGGTACTTGGAAGAGAAAAGTACCTACATCAAAAATTTTGGAGCTAATTGTGCCCCACACTTAATGCCAGCTCATGTGTCAGATAGGTTGGTGCTTGGGGAGATCTATTATCAGAGCATATTGCAGGGCTTCAACCCTTCCTTAGTAAAGGACAAGAAGAGGGCCTTCATCCCATATGGGTTTTATGTGGGATATAATTTTGTGAAGGACAACACACAAGCCAAGCAAGAAGCCCAAAATCAAGTAGAATACAGGTTTTACACTGGCAGATACAGGAAACATGACCCAAGAAATTTAGTAACCCAACATGCTAGCCAGGTGGTTTCTCATTGGCCTTTTGCACATGATAGCTTTGAA
>ML784435.1:244604-269942 GCA_009831015.1 Picea engelmannii
AGACATTATATTTTTCCTACAGAAGTTATAGCCTCCTGATGGCATGGGAAAGAGCAAGGTAAGAGCTTTGAAGCTCAAATCAATTAAATATTGTCTGATTGATCAAGTTTTATATTGGAAAGACCCTTTAGGAGTACTTTTGAGATGTCTAGACCCACAGGAAGCCCAAAAGATTATGTATGAGTTTCATGACAGTTTATGTGGGGGGCATCACTTCTGGAGAACCACATCCTATAAGATTCTTAGGGCTGGTTATTTTTGGCCTAGTCTCTTCACTGATGTTTGTGTTAAGATCAGGGCCTGCGTTAAGTGTCAGAAATTCTCTGGAAAGCAGCAACTCAAGTCTTTGCCATTGAAGCCCGTGGTAGCTTCAGGACCCTTTCAACAGTGGGGCCTAGATTTTATTGGGGCTGGTTATTTTTGGCCTAGTCTCTTCACTTATGTTTGTGCTAAGATCAGGGCCTGCGTTAAGTGTCTGAAATTCTCTGGAAAGCAACAACTCAAGTCTTTGCCACTGAAGCCTGTGGTAGCTTCAGGACCCTTTCAACAGTGGGGCCTAGATTTTATTGGGGAAATTCATCCTGCTTCAAGTGGTCAACATAGGTGGATCTTGACTGCCACAGACTACTTTACCTAGTGGATAGAGGCCATCCCCACAAGAAATGCTTCCCACAAAGTAATCATTAGTTTTCTTGAGGATATTATGGCAAGATTTGGTTGTCCAAACATAATTGTCACGGATAATGCTGCAACTTTCAAGGATGAACCACTGATTAATTTTTGTGAACAGTTTGGAATCACATTGATTCACTCTACTCCTTACTACCCCCAAGGGAATGGACCGGCAGAGTCCTCTAACAAGAGCCTTATTAAGATCATCAAAAGACTGTTAGAGGACAATAAGAAAGCATGGGATTCAAAGCCTAAATTTGCTCTATGGGCTGATCGATTGACAACAAAGAGATATCTTGGTGTCTCTCCTTTCCAGCTTGTGTATGGAGTTGAGGCCATCTTTCCTTCTCAGCTCGCCTTGCTTGTGGTAAAATTCTTCCAAGACTACCAGGGAGAACCAGATGATATGATTAGAAGAATACAACAGTTGGTAGAAGTGCAACAGACTAGGGAGCAACTACTGGACAAAGCACATGACCATCAATAGAAGATCAAGCATGCCTTTGACAAGAAGGCAAACAAAAAGGATTTCCAGCTGGGAGATCTAGTACTCAAGTGGGATGCACCTAAACAAGATAAAAGGCAAGCACAATAAATTTGAGGCCTTATGGATTGGCCCCTTCAAAATTTCTGAGGTTTTTTCAAATAACACTTACAAGTTGCAGGATTTGGAGGATGCTGAAGTTTTTGGTCACCTTGTAAATGGGCATTTTCTGAAGAAGCTTTTCACTTAAGCCATTAGTGGCTTCCCACATCATGGTAAATATCATTTTTCTTTTGTTTTTGGTTTTTATAAGTGACTCCACAACCCAATACCAAGGCACTGAAACCGCAAAAGGAGTTCTTAGAGCCTCATAGGGAGGTCTCTATCCCCCATGGAGCCTATATGTTAGCACAAGGAGCTGCAGACTGTTTCTTAAGAATTAGACAGAAATTGAGGTTTACCCTCAAGAGCATTATGGTGTAAATCATGTGGCATTCTATCCATGATTTTCATAGGGAAAATGAAAAGATTGGAGGCCTAAGCAGCTCAAGCACCCTCTCAACATCTGTCCCACTCACATTCCACTCTCCCTTACACGTCACTTCCTCCTCGCCTATCACACCTCCCTCATTCCTCTGCCACCTCTGCCTTTCCCTCGCCACCGTAACCTCGTCCAAGCCTTCGCTCCCCCAATCGCTTCCTTCCACATCGTCGTCGCTCACTCGTTGGGCCATGCGAGTTTTCACCAAGCACCTCGCTCCACATCACCCCTGTGCATACGCTATCAGACTGCCACCTACAAAGCTCGCATTGGTCACAGACAAAGACCATTCATGGCCTCAAGGCATTAGGATGGACTCGCAGAAGTCATTGGCACCGTCTGAGAACAGTTATGGGTGTCAGGCCCAGTCCTAATCCCAATGAAGACAATTATTGAAGATCGTGGGCAGCAATTGAGACCTCGCCTCATCCCATAAATGGAAAACGTTGCGGAGAGCAGCCATGAAGGCACACTTATGATTCAAAGCTTCCTTATGGGCAATTTTTCCTGTCAAGCACATAACTATGCCTGGCTCACATTTGACATAATGAGGTCTACACAACCTGACAGAGCAGGTGCCCACTGAAGGCTTTGAAGGCAGTGATCTTATCACATTCCTGGTGGTTGCAACATTTTAGTATATATAGGCATTTTTGATATTTTGTTAAGGTCGATGGTTGAGCTACGCTCTTGTATTGTAAACTTTTGATGAAGAACTCTGGTTCTCTGGTTATGTATTTTGATCGGAGACTTCTTGTTTAATGAAAGTCAACTTCTTTTTCATCCTATTTGCCTCTGATACTGAAGTGTCCATGATTGAAGGATTCACATGGATTGTTTTGACTGTATTGTAATGTATGTTTGATTGCAGTGCTGTTATTTATGTTCTTCAGTTTCCTGAAGTTTTGAATCCAAGAGGATCTTGTATTTGAAGCTTTTCCTTAGGTTGCTGAAAGACTTGATGTCTACGACAGACATCTACACTCTCCTCACCAAAGTCTTCCCTCTATTCACCCTTACTCCAACTTACTGACTGAAGTTAATTAAGACCTCACCTACATGTGCATACCAGTCCAGTTTTTTGAGTTAAAACGATATCATCTTGAGTCTGCGCCCATTTGACCTCTTTAAAACCAACCTGTGACATAAAACTCTGATGGGTACTGGGCTTACCTCCAACGCAATCTGGAGGTGACTTCTAGTGCTAACACTTCACATCCCCAGAAACAAATGACATCTATATTACCAACAAAAGTCTGCTTATTGGCAACGAATTGACAGAGATTTCCCTTCTAAGGCTCCTCACTCACATACATGGTTGTCATCTCATGTTTCTCGGTTCATGACTTTTTCGATCGAGAAAGGATTATTTTTGCACTCAAAGCTGCCCCCCATGTCAAGGACTGGTGGGAAACCTACTGGGAGCAACAGAGCGAGGGGGAACCCTCTCTGTTCTCGGTCGCACCCACTTGGAATTCTTTCCGAGACGCCGTGAAGGAACAATATTATCCCGTGGGGAGCTATGAGGACAAATACATACAATGGACTACACTGCGGTAGCAAAGGGACCAAGATGTGCATGAGCTGACGAATTTGTTTCATACCCTATGCACAAAGTTGGGTATCAAAGATTTGGAGAAACATTTGGTGTTAAAGTACCGCAGTTGTCTGCATAGATACATTCAGGAGGAAATGGAGTTCCTCTACATCTCCTCGCTTGGTGCGACATACCGGTATGCTGCCAAGATTGAGCAGAAGTTCAAACAAAAGAAGCGAGACTTTGGGTCTGCGAATCAGAGGCAAGGGAAAGGTACCCCCAAGCCGCCAAACAAAGGACCAAGCCAAGGTGGGGCGGCCCAGGACAACCCACCAAAGCCGCAAGCAAAGAACAACACCATGAAGCCAAAAAAGGACACGGGGAAGTGGTGTGAGTTCCATAAGAGCTCCACTCACAACACAAGTGAGTGTCGGGCCAAGCAATCACTGGTAGCCGAGTTGAAGGCTTCTGAATCGGATGCAGGCTCCGACTCTGAATCAGAACCCAACAAGGGAAATGACAAGGGGAAGCAAATTATTGACGCAGAGCCCAACGCCACTGTTGCCACCACGAAGATCCAGAAGAAGGAACGAGAAGAGCTAGAGGAGGCAGAGTGCCTCATCGATTCCCAGATGTGGGTAAAGGGTTCCCCGTTGCAATTCATTGTCGACAGTGGGAGCCAGAAGAACCTCATATCAGTAGAGGTCGTGAAACGACTGGGCTTGCCGACCACAACACACCCATAACCATACACCATCGGGTGGCTGCACCAAGGACGGGACCTCCGCGTTAGCCAACAATGCCGCCTTCCCTACAACATCAAGCCCTTCACGGATGAGGTATTATGTGACATTGCTCCTCTTGATGTTTCCGATGTTTTATTAGGCCAACCATACTTGTGGAAGCGACATGCTGTGTATGAGTCCAAGCCTCGTGCTGTTATTATTACTTTGGGCAATAAGTTGTACATGATACCGGAAATAGCACCGCCTACATCTATCTCTTTGGTTACTGCAAAACAATGCAGTAAGCTCATTGCCAAAACCAGGAAATTTGTTTTCTTGATGATCTGTCCTCAGGGAAAGAAGAAGACCGTGGTCATGACCTCCAGATAGGGCCCCTCTGCATGACAACAACAAATGGATAAGGTCGTGGAGGAGTACGAGGACATCTTCACCTCCCCCGCAGAGGTGCGTCTACACTGCCAGGTCAAGCACCCCATCGATCTGACCCCAGATGCCCCGCTGCCCAATGGACCAATCTATCGACGCTCTGTTCTGGAGAATGATGAAATCAAGAGGCAGATTCAGGAGCTGTTGCAGAAAGGTCACATCCGGCCGAGTTCATCACCCTGTGGGAGCCCGATCGTGCTGGTGCAGAAGAAGGATGGGACTTGGAGAGTCTGCATTGACTATCGGGCATTGAACAAGATCACTGTCCGGAATAGGTACTCGATCCCACGGATTGATGACCTTCTAGACCAACTCAAGGGGGCAAAATATTTCAGCAAGATCGACTTGAAGTCTGGGTATCACTAGGTACCAATCGAACCCTCTGATGTGTGGAAGACTGCCTTCAAATCCAAGGAGGGCCTTTTCGAATGGCTGGTCATGCCTTTCGGGTTGACGAATGCCCCTGCAACCTTCACGAGGCTAATGGACGACATCTTGCGACCATTCACCAACTCATTTGTAGTGGTGTACTTGGATGACATTATGATCTTTAGCTAGACTTGGGAAGAGCACCTCCACCACATCCGACAGGTCCTCCAAACACTACGGCAACACAAGTTGTGTGCCAATTTGGAGAAGTGCACTTTTGGCATGACCCAGGTTCAGTATCTAGGATACATTATTGATGAGCGGGGGGTGCATGTGGATCCAGTCAAGATCCAAGTCATTCGGGATTGGCCAGCCCCAACCACCTTAACAGAGCTTTGCAGCTTTTTGGGTCTTGCCAATTTCTACTGCAGGTTCGTGTTGGGATTCTCTCATATCACTTGGCCCTTGAGTCAAGTCACCAAGGGAGGAGCGAAAGCAAAATTCTTTTGTTCTGAATCTCAACAGAAGGCATTCGAAGAGTTGAAGCATCGCCTCTGCTTTGCACCAATGCTCACATTACCATACTTGCAACAACAATTTGAGATCGAGATAGATGCCTCTGACTATGCTATTGGGGCGGTCCTTACTCAACAAGGGCATCCAGTGGCATATCATAGTGAGACACTTTCCGACACAGTCCGGAAGTATCCCACTTATGACAAAGAGATGTATTCCATTGTGCAGGCTTGCTGACAATGGAAGCATTACATTTTGGGAAAGGAAACAGTCATCCACACAGACCACCGACCCTTGTAGTTCATATAGACACAAGGGAAGTTGCAGAACGATCGCCATTAGAAGTGCTCCACATACCTACAACAGTTTCATTTGAACATTAAGTACAAGAAAGGAAGCACCAATAATGTTGCAGACTGCCTCAGCCGACCACCTATCATGGCGCTAATCACGGTGCTTAACCCTTGTGGGCACGAGACTTCCGATTGGCCTCTTCTCTACTAAAGTGATCCAAAATTGGGCCACACATACAATACGTTCTTGGAGGGTAAGCAAGTTCCTAATTTTCACCTTCAGGATGCCCTGTTATGTCACTTGGGACACATTTGTGTTCCTTCAAGCGAGCGTGCCAAGATGATTTGGGAGGCACACTACGGTTGGGTCGCTGGGCATTTCGGGGTCGAGAAAACCGTGGTAGTACTACAAAAGTATTTCTATTGGCCGAACCTTCGACAGGGTGTCGAGAAGTACATCAAGTCCTGCATTGCTTGCACCATTGCCAAACCGACCATTAAGAAGCAAGGCTTCTATACTCTGCTGCCTACCCCTAGTCGACCTTGGGAGTCCATCTCCATGGATTACATGTCGGGCCTTCCTTCTACTAAGCATGGCAATGACTGTGTTTTTGTGGTCGTCGACAGATTCTCGAAGATGTCCATTATGATGGCCTGCATGAAGAATATCACAGCAGAAGCCACTGCTAAACTCTTCTTTAAACGAGTGTGGGTACACTTTGGGATCCCACAGTCTATCATCTCAGATCGGGACAGCGGGTTCCTCAGTGCATTTTGGTCCAGCCTCTGGTCGATGATGGACACCAAGCTCACCAAGTCCACAACTTTCCATCCGCAAACTGATGGTCAGACAGAGGTCGTCAACCGGATGATCGTACACATTCTGCGCATGTACAACTCAAAGCATCCATGCACATGGGATGAGAGCCTCCCCTATGTACAACACAGCTACAACCGGGCTCTCCATAGCTCAACCAGCCACAACCCCTTTCAGGTGGGCTTGGGATTCCAGCCACTATGTCCCATTGACGTAGCCATGCCATTTGCGGCTACTCAGGCAGATTCAACCCATGTCCAGTGTGAGGCTGACAAGGCAAACAACTTCATTGAGCGCATTCAGCACATCCGCCAACAGGTTCATGACATCTTGCATAGAGCCAATGTTAAGTACAAGCAACGACATGATCAACATCGGGTGCCACACAACTTCCAGGTGGGCGACAAAGTGTGGCTACATTTGCAAAAGGAGGACCTCGCTGGACCCTACGGAAAGATTCACCCGCTTCGATATGGGCCATACACCATCACCAAGGTTGTAGGGGACAATGCCTTTGAGCTCAGTATTGCACCATTCCTTGGTCTGCACCCAGTGTTCAATGTGGTCCGCCTTCAGCCCTACTTTCCACCTCTATTGGACACATCCGACATGGCAGAACAACTCACACCAACAGAGTTAAACCCAGATTGCATGGAACAAGCCACAACTGATCGGATTATGGACACACAGATCAAGAACACCTGCTAGCAGAGGATCCTGCTATATCGAGTTGTCAAAGTAGGCCAACGCCTTCACTAGGGCAAGTGGCTCACTAGGGACCAAGTTCAACAGAAGTTTCCTCATCTCATGAAGCAACTCAACGCAATGGGGACCATTGCTTCCTAAGGGGGGAGGAATGATCCAGGTGGATATTGGTGGCCACCCGCCTATTCCACTTGGACCCACACCATTGTTTCTTTCAGTTTTTTAATTTCCTTAATTGTAGCACAATTTACTATCTTTAGCAGTTTTTTGGGTCTTGAACTTCCGGAGCCGTTTTGAGGCCCTAAACGACGTTTTTGGCATCAAATGATCCGGCGAATATGAGTCCGTTCTGGACTCGATATTCACTGTCAACAGCGTAGTCCTCGGATAGATCTTTCTAACGATGTATCATGTGTGTCAAACGGAGATAGTATGCCAAAGTTACGACCCCGAGAAATTGATGTACCAATTTACCCCGATGGGGCCCATATTCTGGCGTTTCATCTCCCAGGGTTAGGTTTTTGGATGTTTAGGGTTTTCCATTGTTTCTCAATAATATATAGGCCTTCGAGCCTCATTGTAACACAGAGTTCAGAGGCCAGTAGCCGCCACATCTCTTCTCAGAGATAAGCTACCAGCGCCCTAGCTATTTTATTTCCATTCTGTCTGTAAGCATATTTCAGTCATTTGTTGCTAATGAAATGAAGTTTTATTTCCACTGCATCTCTGCGTTTATGGGTATTTCTGTATTTCATTGTGTTCCTGCATAAATCCGGATCAGAGGATTAATCTTGTCTATCAGATTAATGAATTACTGTACTGAAATTTAATGAAGAGAATGTCCAATATAGAATCATCATACAACAACAAGTATTCCATAAATCATGCAAGTAGAACAACCAACAATATTATTAATCAGAATTATCAAAAGACTAGAGTCTAACCACAATGATCATTGATTTTTCAATTTTTACAAAGATAACATCAGGGGACAAAACAGTGATACTGCTGCGTCATGCTTGACTCAAACCTCCAGAGAAGATATCAACTCTCCATAGTGAAAAGATAGAGCAAATCTGATCCAAGAACAATCTATAGTTGCAGCACCTGGTCTACGAAACAGAAAGAAAGGTGGAAGGCAATATTATATCAGTAAAACCCTCACTATCCAAGATGTAGCATGGAATCCCTTGGAAATAATCCCATTGAATCCCCCCCCTTGGAAGAGTTTTCTCTTCTCTATTTATAGATTTTTAAAATGAGATTCAAAACTGATCATCTATGACAAAGTCATAGTCATAGATGATCATTCATATTGTATCAATTTATTAATGAATAACCACTTTGCTCCTCAAAACCAGCTCTTGGGTCCACCAAATTCAATCAATTTGGCCAAATTTGGGCAGTTCCTTATTCTCTTTGGGCTAAGGAACCTCTTCTTTCCTCAAAATGAGGATCTAATGTACGTGTCACTGTTTTTAAATTAATCTGTCCATAAGTTTCAGGGTTTCTTCTATGATTCGAGGTTTTCCTTAATTTCTGGCCATGTAGATTCACCTCTTGAATGTTGCCACCTGGGATATGCCTTTGTTATTATTTTCAAAGAAGATCAAGACGATTGCAACAAATCACATGTTCTTTGATTACAGCAAAAATATCTCTAACCCAATACTTGCTCCAATTTTATCCTCATTTTCGGGTTCCGTCGACTAAGCAGCAAAGTTGCAAACTATTTAATCCTTAGACAGTGGTTCAATGTTCCTGATCGTTATTCATTATTTACTATCAGCCACATATGGCAGACTACTATTGGCTGTTGCCAGTGCAGATCCCCGCTCCTTTTCCTTTATGCTGATTGGGAAAAAGTTAAAACATACACATCAGTGTATAACTTTAGCACCTGTGCCTAACCAACTTGCCCTATCCTTTTCGCTGGGTTTATATCTTAGTTCTTTGTTTCCATGTGGGCTTATAGCCTTTCAGTCATGGCTGAATATACTGCTTAATTACATGTTTTACTGCTGCTGTTAATTTTAAGATTGAACATTGCCTTGATATATTGTGGCTTCCTGAGCCAGCTTGATTTGATTTGGGGCCTCATCTGGTAGATATTGAAGCAGGTATGGAACCTTTAACAAAACAGAGTTGAACCATCTTCAACCTCCAATGACACCATTATTTCTGCAATTCTTCCAGCTGCCTGCAAGGTCTCTGAAACAACTATGCTATCCTCTGAATAAGCTTTTTCTTACAGAACCTGAGACTACAGGTTTGTGATACCTGATGTGATGAATCTACCAGGTCTTCAGATTTTTCAACACAGCTTCATGTTGAATATCACATGGTTTCCAATATGGCTTCTTGGTATGTTCTCATACCTCCTGATAAGACCGAGAAGAATAAATCCCCCTGGATCTGATACTATTTTACGAGGTTCTGAAATCTCTTTTGGCACAAAAATCCAAAATGACCTCATGAGCTAATATGTCATTTTATATTGAAATAAAGTTTGCTCATTTCATGCATCTCTGCAGAACATCTCACACAGTTTGGCAACGATGCACAGTTGCTTCCCTGCAATTCTTATATTAGACAAATTCTTTCACTGAATATTCAATATACTTGCAATATGAATATTTGAAATTTCACACTTGATATATTATTTTTTCGCTGTTTCATAGGTCTTTCCTGCAAATTTGATCTAACTTGCATCTGAACTATATTTCAGGGATTTGAAATATGTAGCCATTAGATGCTAGAAGTGATTATCAAAATTTTTATTCTAGGCAGCAGTAGTCATTTGAAGGGACCCTCAGTCTTTCTTTACTCCAAACTAGTCTGGATTAAAGTGGTTTGGTCTTTTCTGTACAAGTAGAGCATGTAAATAGAGCACTTGGTTTGTGGAATACGTTTGACTATTTCTAGTAGTTGATAGTGTTTTTTTGAAGGTTTCAGACTAGATGGCTTTCTATCTATACTTCAGAGGAAACTTTACTGCCTTGTTTGAACGTCTGTGAAGTTATGAGCATTTGCAACAAAAAGATCAGGGATCGTTTATCAGATTCTATGCAGAGGGGATCAAATGATTTTTCAATTGTAATCTGCATGTGTGGTATCTGAATTTCTCTTTCTGGGGATTTCATTTACTTCTTTTTGTACTCATCTTGAAAGGACTTGATGATTAACAGTAGATTTTCCAGCTAACATTTATATGATTATGTACAGTTTTTTTGTTATTTATATTTGGCGTTGTCTAACTGTTCTAGAAATGTTTTTTTTCGCCAGAATCCGGCGATATAAATTTGCACGAAATCACTATTTTTTGTTGTTTAAAATCCATTTCTGAATGCAGAAATGGATTCAGCATGCTGAAAAACCCTGGGGCACTCGGATTATACAAAAATAATCACTCAAATCTGCAGATCTAACAATTTCTCACTGGATTTCGGGCAAATGTGCCTGGAAAATATCGCCGAAAAAGAGTCATTTCGTAGAATGTTTAGACTATGGCTTTATATTTTGTTTTCTTAGGACATTGGGAGATATGTAGTTCTGTTGAAGAAATCTGCTATGGTACAAATATATAGAGAAAAAGTGCATTGCAATTTTATTGCAATTTTATTCCTTTTGATAGAATGCAGAATGAGATTTCTATTTCTCTATCATCTCGACTTTGGTTTCCTTCTGGCAGTCTAGCAGAATACTGTTTATCTTGTTCTATAAAGTTTGAGAACAAGAAATAGGATCTCTTGTACTAATGGTTGTATATACTGAAAAGATAGGTAGATACTCATTTTAAATTCTATTTTCTTTGCATTGCAGCTAAATGAAATGGATTTTAAGGCATATTTGGCATCGGATGATGAAGTATCTGATGGTGATGATGATGACGACGACGACAGTCAAGAAAATGGAGAGGATGGTGAGAACAAGAAGAAAGGCTTAAGAGAGAAGTATAGAGCCCTTCTTCTCGAGTCTGGGGATCCTTCAGAAGAAAGGGAGGATAAAGATGACAAAGACATGGAGATAACTTTCCACACTGGATTAGAGGAGCTAAGCAAGCGTATTCTTGAAAAGAGCAAGAAAAATAATTCAGAGGAGACGGTTTGGGAGGCTTATTTGCGGAAAAGAAGTGAAAAGAGAAAAGCAAGGAAAAACCTTGCAAACAGATCATCTGAAGACGAAACCAGTAGTTCTGATGGAGAGGATGCCAATGATGAAGAAAAGGATAACTTGTCCGACGATTTCTTTTTAGATGATGAATCTGTGGATACTGGGAAGAAGACTGGGCTAACTGTTAACAGTTCCAACATGAAGAAGGCTGGTAAAAAAGAGACAAAACTGAAATCTCTGTCAGCAAAACTGAAAGAGGAAGAAGATGCAAGTAAAGCTGAGTTAGAACTACTGCTTGCAGATGATCACGGATTTGAAAATGGTGTCCGAGGATACAATTTAAAAGCTAAGAAATCCAAAGGCCGAAAACAGGATGTGCTAAGTGAGGACAAACTACCTACAGTTGATTGTGACGATCCAAGGTTTTCTGCTCTCTTCACATCTCATCATTTTGCCATAGATCCGACGGACCCACAGTTTAAAAGGTATGTTGAGTGAGGACACATTATGAAGCTTAGGATCCAAATCAAATATCTGGAATAGTATTAAAATTCTAGTGGCATATTAATATTGTGTCCTCTGTTTCTGCTGGATGGCTGTCACAGATAGATGAAATGAAAATGTTTTTCTATTTGATGTCAAATGTCAATAGCTAATGCTCAATTTATTAATTTTTTCAACTCTTTCAATTTGTATCTCTTCCTTTTGGTGTCAGGTCCGCAACTTATAGCCGTAGCATAGTTCAAAAGCAGCAAAAGAAGTTTGCAGATAAAACAGTGGATGACTTGAAACCCGACATGGAGAAAAAATCTACAATTGAAGGTTCTTCAACGAAGAAGAGGAAAAACGAACTTTTGTCTCTTGTTAAATCAGTCAAACGAAAAGTTGGGGCAGTGGATCCCTGACTTCGCGACCCATTTTTGGCACTGAAGATTATTTCATTGTTTAACTACTACAGTTTGAAAGTTGTATTGGTAATTTATTCATCACCCTTATGTCAAGTGCGTGTGTGTGAGAGAGAGAGAGTTTTTAACTTGTAAATTGTGTTTTCTTCTAGCTAGTGATATGAATGGGTCTGTTAATATAGATATATTCTAGTTTTATAGTCTGAACAATATTCAATCATTTTACTTTTCCATTGGGAAGTAGAGGATATCAAAAGGCCCGTGTCAGAGTGGTCCAAATAGAAATAACTGAACATTAATTATAACATTGAATTGAAATAATGTACTTTTACATAGTTTCTCCACTGGGAACTGTTGAAAGTTTCCATGTAGGAATACATTAAATTGCATAGTTTCTCCACTGGGAACTGTTGAAAGATTCCATGTAGGAATACATTAAATTGTATACAATGCAAGGATTCTATTACATTGTATACATAATTGGTTATTTATGGCTAGTTGCTCTGGCTTAAATTTGCCAATGGATTCGACTCTTAAAAAATAAATGATGTATATGTCAGTTGATTGTCAGCAGCCTCAAGCTACAAGAGTAAACAAGGGATTTATCATGTATAAGTTGGCACCCGGGATAAATTTCTTGCAGATGAAGTTTTTGCCAGAGTTGGTTTGTGAATCCAATTCAAAATATTAAATAACCTTAATTACAAACGACAAGTTGGTTGGTGGATCTAATTCAAAATATTAAATAACCTTAATTACAAAATGGCAATAAGATGATAAGCAATAGAATAAGAACTGCATTGTTAACCTCCTTCCTACTAGCTTTTTCAGTTTTAACGAGTATTTGCAAGAAAAGATAATTTGAAACAAAGTGATGCTCCGAACATCCAGCTAACGGGCTATTTATATAGGAGTTTTTGTCATGTCTGTATGGGTCCCCAACATATTCGCCGTTGTTATGGTTGTCATTTTTAGCGAGTTGTGATTAATCAGTCGCCTACATGTGATTGCCTATATTGTAATGCTTCCAAATCCTCTACATGGTTACTGATACAAAATGTGACATGCCTCTTATAATATGATGAAATTATACTTGCAGTGTAAACTATATATGTAGCATAGTGTTATTGTAGTAACTCAACTTGTAATAGGTTTTACTCTTGACTATGGTTGGAATGGCACAGTAATGATTGCCATTAACTTAGCATCATTTTTATTATACTCTTAATAAGTGAGCTTTGTTCGAAAAATAAGGTATATTCAAATTGGTAGATACCTTAAGAGATTCACTCACACATCAAGATAAAGACATTAGTGTTTACATGGTTGAAAAACTTCAGAAAAGGAAAACAATCCAAGGCATTATAGAGAATCCATTAATGCAGAGAAACATAATTTACATGAACATCTCTCACATTGATCATTGATAAATGATTTTCCATGCTCTTTAAATAGAGATCATGGTCCAATCGGGAGTTAATCCGTGGTTAAATCATGGTCCAATCGGGAGTTAATCCATGGTTCAAATGTGATTAATAATGAGATGTTCATCTATTGTTAAAATGTAGGGATGCAAACATGTTAATATTCATTTTCCCTTCAGCTCAAAGTTATTTGTAGATTAGTGTTTCAAAACATCAGAGGATGTTGAAGACGTGTCGTGTGTTCTTTATGCATGTACTATTATAGAATGATGTGGAGGGGGTTTTGTCTTCCTTGCACAATCACTCACAAAACTTTTTGAAGATGGAATTATGGTCACAACAATGTTTCCAACTTAATGTATGGTTGTGGCAACTTGGATGCTCCTTTTCTCTATGAGAAATTAATGGTCCTGGTTCCTTGTGGATATCATCATCATAGAATCACCACATGCTACCCTTAATAACAACATTATTTGTTGTAAATGTTCTTTCATTGTTATCCTTTCAGGGGTAAAACTAAAACAAGGCTAGGGAAGTAGTGGTGGTGCTCTATATCCAGGGTGTTGAGGGGTCTAAATTCACTTTGACTCAACAACATGAATCATGCTTGGAGGCGAGGCCCAATTAGACTCTTCCTTCTTTAAGTTAGCGCGATTCTCCGGATGATGATCTGACAAGTTTCGATGGGCTTCAATTTCGGTTAAGGGGAAATTTTCTTCCACCTTGGCTTTTCTCTTCCTTTTTCTTTTCTTTTTTATTAGTTTATTTCTTGAGTATTCAGTAATCAAGCTCTGAAGAAGATTGGGTGTAGGTTAACCTTTGCCAACAACATGTAAACGATACCTCACTTAAATCAATATTTAACAACAATATTACTATTGATTAAGTAGCAAACATCATCTAAGAATTGAAGGAGATCACATACGAGAAAAAAAAATAACTAGAAATAATTTTGATTACTGTATAACACAAGTGACTTTTAAAACACCATCGAATTTACGCCAACATCCATTTAGCAATCATAATCATTCAAGATAACTTATACACAATTACAATCTTACTAAATCGATTGCAACTGATAATTGTATGTAGAACAATCCACAGATTACGCTAATCCACAAGCTTTGGCAGAAATTTGTCTCCGACTCTATATGAGCTTCAATATTAAACTTCAAAGTAGTTCCACGTCTAATTATTAGTCCTTGCAAAAAACCGTCGACGTTTTATAACGAGGTCATCCTTATTTATATGAAAATCCCATGCAAAAAAAATAATGTTTACTTAACATAAAGAAAACAAAAGATAAAGTGGACTGTGTCCACGTTAAAGCTATCAATGAACTTTTGTCATCTCAAAGGATTTACTTTGTCATATTTAGACCATTGGGAGAAGAGATCCTCGCAAGTATGCAGATATGGAAAATGATGCTGGTCCATCAGTGCGCTAAGTCTTTCATTTCCATCACTTGATCTTTGAATTGGTCTATCTTAGGACTGAGGTGTCGGAGAACCTAGGATGCTTATATCGGTCTGTCGATGAGTCTTTTGAATTTCCCTCCTTCTAGCCTTTCGACTTCAAATACGTCACGTTCGAATTTTTTATCACACTCCATGCATTGTTTGACCACGTCATTTAGATTGATGAAGTCATCGGGCATGGAGAACTTTAGTAGACTAATATCCCTCATTTTCTGATTTATCTTACCCTAGTTCTTGAGACACTCTTCCCATCTGTCTTACATTTTCTGTTGTGGCCCATCTACTATCCGCTTCCAATATTCTGTCGCCACTTGGAATCTAGCTAAACTTTCCTCTGTTAGCAATTTGATACCATGCTCTTCTTTCCCTTGGCCCTTCTGGATCTCTCAACAGTGATCAATCTGTGCCAAAGTCCCGTGGGACCTTTCAGACCACTGCATCATTTCTTTGTGTGCTATTTGGTCTAGCAGGGTTTCTTCTTGATAACCGATGACCTGTGTCATAAAAGCTTCTCTTTCTGACTTTAATTGTTTATAGATCTCCTCGAGCTCTACTCTTATGAACCTAACTGCATGAGTGGTGTCCTAGTAATATTCCACTTGATGCCTGAGATGCACCAATTTTTTCCTCATAACATCCGCTTCCTACTCATCCTCTTTTGCCCTGTCAATAACAACATTTGATATGATGATTTCGTCTTCTAGTGATTCGCTTGTTCTGGATTGCCGGGCATCCAACAAGGTTACCTGTGTGGTGATCATCATTACACTATCCAGAGTAAGTCTTATTTTCTTGCTAGTCCTCATGACCACCACTTGTCTTTTTCTATCATAAGCTATAGCCTGGACATCGGCCACCTCGTCTACAGACTCTAGAATTGGTTGATCACCCCATGAAAGGGCATTTCCCAAACTACACAGGGTTTGAAAATGTTCAAGCACTGGTTTCTTGCCTTTGTTAATTTCTCTCTTCTGGTGGCTGACTTTCTACCCTTGCTCCTGTGCTGTTGAAGGCTGTCCTGGTTCACTTTTGGTTTCCATTTATGTATTAGTGGGCAACTCTTCAACTTGTTTAGTGCCCAGAGTGCCTCTTGGGGCATCATCTATTGTAGCTTCTGATGAAGGTGTTGATCCCTGGGGTGGAGATTGTCCTGGTGGCTTTGTTGTGATCCCTTTATACCCCTTGTTCGTATTCTATTCTTCATTAACCTCATCTCTGTCAATGTCATAGTTCAGTTGCTTTTCCTCATCAGGGTTTTTCTTCACCTCTCCTTTATCTTGTGTGTCTTCCTTCGAGATGGAACCTCCATCGTCACCTTCACCCTTGTCCTCTGGAGCTTCCTCTTGTTCTTTTTCTTGCCCCTTTTCTTGGTCTTCTCTGCAACTTTCTTCTTCAACCTAGGGTTGGGAAACTTGATCTAAAAGAGCGGTATAACCTTCGGCTGTATTCAAATCTGTTTTTGTGTCCAAGGGTTGCAGTCCTTGGCGCTGAGTGTCTCGTATTTTCATCACTGTTTCATCGACACCGAGAATTGTAGTGTCTGTACCCTTAGAGTCACTATCATAAATTGTGATCAAATCAACAATTACTAGTGCAACTCCTCTTAAGATTGGTGGTGCTATTGAAACTTTAGTTGTTGGTTTAGTTTTTGATTGCCCTATCGGTATTTGCTCCAGACCTTGCTGTTCATTATGTTCCCCAGTTGGAATGTCTCCAAGGGCTGTTAGCTCTCCTTTTTCCATATGCACACTCATTGGGGCTATGATTGGTGGTCCCACGAGGGTGGTTTGAATTGGCCTGTGTTTCCGAATGTTTCTCTCAAGTTCCTCTACGTGTCTTGCAATTTCAGCCCTCTTAGACGTCTTCTCTCCCATTTCCTCTCCGCCTTGCACTCGAGTGACCACTTCCACAATTTAGTCTATAAGTTGGACTTGCTCATCCATTGACATTGCCTTGAACTGAGTCATCTCTGGATTGGCTTTCCTTAGGAGAGCTTCTTCCTAGTCATGGGTGTTCTCAGTAAAATTTTCATCTTCAAAGCTATCATGTGCAAAAGGCCAATGAGAAACCACCTGGCTAGCATGTTGGGTTACTAAATTTCTTGGGTCATGTTTCCTGTATCTGCCAGTGTAAAACCTGTATTCTACTTGATTTTGGGCTTCTTGCTTGGCTTGTGTGTTGTCCTTCACAAAATTATATCCCACATAAAACCCATATGGGATGAAGGCCCTCTTCTTGTCCTTTACTAAGGAAGGGTTGAAGCCCTGCAATATGCTCTGATAATAGATCTCCCCAAGCACCAACCTATCTGACACATGAGCTGGCATTAAGTGTGGGGCACAATTAGCTCCAAAATTTTTGATGTAGGTACTTTTCTCTTCCAAGTACCCATGCCCTGTCTTGGTGATGACCTTCCTTGCTACTTCTGAAAGCCTTGGACAGTTTCACTTGAAAATCAAGAAATATATCCTGGCCAGAAAGTCATCACATATTAAAGTATAAGACTTCTTGTACCTGTTCTCCAATAAAATGCTGAAATAAACATGTACATATAGCTAGGAGATGTGACAACTTAATCCTAGCCATGGGAACACATTTCTGGCACATATTGCATCCAACAGATAAGACAGCATGATGGCCTTGGTTTTCTGTGCTTCCTCTACTTGAATGCTTAGTTGTTTAGAAATGATAGCGCCCCAATTAAAAATCCTTCCGGATATAGCTACAGTATAAGCCAATGGCATCCATGCTTCCGAAAACCTCACACAATCTTTTTCTCTATATAAACGACATATCATGGCCATCAAGAAAATGTATGGCTCCCTAAGGTTTATTGTGTTATACCATCCTGATGCCTTGTTCATGAGTTTCTTGTCTTCTTTCCACCAGGATGCAAAAAATTGACATGTGTTATGGCACTCATAGAATTTGACCATGAACTCATTGTTTCATTTGACTTCAACATCTCTGATTTTATAATATTTGTTGGTCTCCATAGGAAGAAAAACCCCAATATATTCCCCATTCACATTGTTTATTAAGAATTTATTAGCAATGGTATGGTGAATGATCTACTCTAAGGTTGACATTGTTTATTAAGAATTTATCAGCATTGGTATGGTTAATGATCTACTCTAAGGTTTCTATACAAGGAAACAATCAGGGTTCTGGATGCTACCATGTACAATAAACATTGTTTTAAACCTGACCATCTAATACTCTTACTTCTGGGTCACTATGAGGTGTGAACTCGGGAAAGTCATGGTGGTGGATCTTATTATAAATATCGAGCAAGACGAACAAAAGTACCTTGGATGCTGTGCTCGTGTATGTGTCCTTGTAGAGCGTAGGTGGGTTGGCCGACTTCTTTTGAGATATCTTGATCACTGGTTCTATTTTGGGAGAGAATTCTAATCCTTTAGCAACTGAGTTGGAAGCTTCTGTTTTCTGCTCACTCCTTCCTTTCGAAGTCTTCGGCAATTGACAGGTCATCGGTCAAGCGACATTTTTACCTGCAACAACATAACTTGATTCAACGCCCTTTCTATCGAAAGCTTTCAAAGAGAAGGCGTTTATCGTAAATACCCGAGCGTGAAGGGTATTCTGGTGTCAACACTTACGGATTTCGGGTCTTACACAAAACACGACACAACCCAGCTTTGGATGGAAGCTTGGTCACTTGTGAACTCTTCACAACAAAATAAAATCTCAAATGTTCTATGCAAACAATGGTGAAACAATTGCCAAATCACATTCAAATATATAGTTCCTAGTGGTCCCATCCGAGTTTGTCATCGTTGACTACAAAGAAATCTTTTGCAAATATTCATTTATTACTACGTCGTTTGCGCCATAGTTTGGCGTTAACGCACTGCACAAAACAATGATGAAAAATCAACATTAAGTTAGTTCATTGGGGATTTAAAATGGTAGCGAGTTGGTGCGCAATGACCTTCAAGGTCGAGGATCAGACATGTATTTTGGTAAAGGTTTTATTGACTTATGCCAATGTTAGGTTGCCGATCCCGACGTGAACGAAACACATGCTCAAGTGATTTTTTGTGGTTAGTTTATCGAGATGCGATGTGGCGTATTTGGATAGGTTGAGAGCATGGAAAGGCATGCATGACAAAGTATTGCAATGGACGGTTCAGATCAACTACAAAGGTTGAAAGAATGAACATGGACAAGCTGGATCACAACTAGCTTTTCTATGATCAATCATCGACAGGGGTGGTAGCGTGCGAAATTACAGATCTTGGTCTCTTGTTCGCCGATGCCAATGGTCCGTTGATGATCGACAAGCTCTGAACCTATGTGCTAAAATGAAGTTTCTCGATCTTGGTCCGTCGACATTGACGTGCTATCGACGATCGACGAGATCAAACACTTACCCTAATGGAAACGTTGTGAGATGACGTGGCTTGGGGTTAATGACGTGTCAATGCTGGTATGGCTAACATCGTGGAGATATAAGTACTTGAATGTCAAATGACGAGGCGAGGTGACATGTTAACCATAGTCGTGACTTAATATCACACGATTTTCAAATGAGACTTACCGAAAAAATTGACACTTGGGATGACTTCTCTAACTAATTCGATGATCATAATCTCAAGGATATTTTGTTATTGGCATTGGTACTTGACTTATTCTTGGATGACTTTTCTATTTGGAATGATGGGCGTTGATGGCCGATATTCATCGGCAACAATAGGGGCCTTTGCCTATTGTCTACTGATGCGTGTTTTCTTGCTGACATAACTGATGCCTGACGTTGATCGACGTCGATGTTCTTAAGGATGAATTGTGTCATTCACACCTTTATTTGCGGACTTGGTCGATGCCCGATGTGTGTCTGTGTCGACATTGTCAAAGGGTGACTGTCGGGCATCAACAAACTTAAGTTTTGATAGTGATTTCAAAGGTTCTTTTTGGGAAACATCAAGTGTTGAGAGCTTCCTTTCATTCTCTAAATAAACTATCCCTTCTTCATTCGACCAACAAGTCATATTAAGCTAGGGAAACATTGAAAATCACCGAAACAAAAGAGAAAAAATTTAAAACTCATTAAGATTATGCGAGAATCAAAGCATAAAGACAAAATTAAAGAAAGTGGTACTCGTAAAAATTAAAGAATTTTAAGGGTGTGTTGAGTGCTCAACAAATGGTGATTCACTGGTAGAATCTAGGCTCTCTGTTCCTCTTTTACTGATATTGATAGATGATTTGGTAGTTGGCCATCAACTTGAGACAATGCCCCATGGATGATTCCCGAATATGTATACATATAACCCAGAGAACATTCCTGTCGACCACTCATGGGGACTCACCCGATTCCATGGGTCTTTCCATTAAACCAATGACTTCTACCCACCTGACTAGAATTGAGTTGGAACTCAAGGTTGCTAGGAAGGCATGGTGCTATTACTATTTCAGAGTTAAGAACCTCAACATGGTGTTGCTCCGCTTCCAACAAGTGTCCATAGCTTCGACAAAGTCACCCCGATATCACAGACCTTGCTCTACTAGACTACTGCCAACAAGTGTCCATAGCCCAGGTGGAGATATCTGCATACCCTCCCAGATTATACATTATGGCTTATTATCTTGTATTTGTATTTGTTGCATAGGTGCCAAGAATGAATTAGGTAGGATGATATCTATTTCTTGGTGGAGGAACAAAACTTCATAATTTTATTTCTTGTCTTTCCTAAATAGTATGAGAATCGATTCTACTCCATCTCGGGTGTCAGTCATACTTTCATCTGTTCCATTTCCCTCCGTATTCCCTGGCCACATGGTAAGAAACTTGTTTTCTCCTTGAGTAATTTGTATACATAAATGTGGATTATTCAGGTGTTGAAGTCTCTCGTCTAGTACGCCTTCCCAATTTGTCTGTGATGTTTGAAAGATTCATAAAAGTAGAGAAGGAGATTCTACAGATTAAGCCATAAGTTAAACATAAAATACCCTCATAACCGCACCTATAAATCGAAAACGAAAGCAAAGAAAGAAATAAAAAACTCATAAACAAATAAATGATGAGATGGAAAAAAGGACACTAACCTAGCTAATTCAAAACAAATGAAAGGAAATAGAGGTAAACTATAGTACACGATACTGATTCAAAAGTAGCTATGAAAATAATTTTTTTAGGGCTTGGCCATTAACAGGGAGAGCCTTAAGTTGATGTCTAATAATCTGCAATCGATATGTGCGTAACCCTATTTTCTCAGCAATTTGGAAGGGTCCAAGCCATAGGTTTTGGAACTTAGAGTGTTTTCCTTTAGGTTTGTTGATTTTGTCCCACTTGAGAACTAAATCTCCTAGTTCAAAATTCTTATCCTGAGCCTTGTGTTTATCAAACCATTTTTTAACTATTTGTTGATGGGCTGCAAACTTCCTCCTAGCATGTTCTCATTCTTCTTCAACCCTCAGTAGGGTATCTATCCTCTGTGGCATGATGGATAAGGGCTGTCCTCTTGAGGATTGAGAGAGTTGCAAGGATGGGAGATGTAGGTCAATTGGCAGAATAGCTTCTTGTCCGTACAAAAAGAAATAAGTAGAATTCCCTAGGGATTCCGTAGGAGTCACCCTGTCAAACCATAGAGCGTTGTGAAGTGCATTGTGCCAATTTTAGTGATTTTGTACTACTGTCTTCTTAAGGATCCTTACCAGATTTTTATTAGTATACTTGGCGACACCACTCCCCCGTGGATAATAGTTGGCATATTATTTTATAATAATCCCTTTATCTAAAGAAAATTCAGTTAAGAGTGTAGAAGAGAAATAAGCAAATTATCAAATACCAAAACCAAAAGTACCCCAAACCTCATCATGATGTGCTGCTCTAGAAACTGTATCACTACTTTTTCATTGACATGGGTCAAGGGAATAGCTTCCGACCACCTTGTAAAGTAATTAGTTTCCATGAGTATGTATTTGTGCTGTTTTGATGAGTTTGGATTTATCTCTCCTATAATATCTATTCCCCATTGCTCAAAAGGCCTATAAATTGTCAGTAGTTACAATGGAATGACAACCTCTTCTCTTTTTCAGTAGTTATTTGACAAACTTTTCATTTTCTAACATATGTGTGAGAGTCCCTGAACAAAGTTGGAAAATAATATCCCACCCTTAATATTTTGTGAGCGATGGTTTCTCCTGCGAAGTGTCCCACTACAAGACCGTCATGAAGTTCCTCTAACACTCTCTCAACGTCTATTTTTTTTGAGACATCATAGCAACACACCGTCATAATTCCTATGGAAAAGTACATAATTTATGAGACAAGACTAAGCAAATTTTATTCTGAGCGCTCTCCTTTCCCTGGGATTTAAGTGTTCAGGGTAGGTGCCATGATGAAAGTAATAATATAAGTCAGTATACTAGTAGTCCTGCTCAGGTGGGATATAGATTACTTCGCTACACCATCGGGATAACTCATTATCTTAACCTGAATTCTTCGATTCTATAAGGTCTTGGGATTCTGCAACTAGTTTACACAACCATTGGCCCCTAAGTATCTTTGTTGATTTGATGTCTAGATCAAATTCTAGGATGACAACCATCCAATTTCCTCTCCTTTCTCCCATTTCGTGTTGCGTGAAAAGTGACCTCACTGTTGGATGAGGTAGTATAACCTTGGTATGGTTCTTTAGGATATAGGATTTGAAGTACTTTACTTCTTTATAGACAACATAAGCCTGGTTTTCAATGGCATGGTATTTAAGTTCAAGACTTTGGAGGTTTGTGCTCATAAATGAGATAGGGGCGTCGTTGTTATTTTCATCCTTTTGAGTGAGTAATGTAATGAAGGACTATTCAAAGGTAAAAGTGTATATAAATAAATCTTTGTTGAAATCAGAACTCCGTAGAACATGGGCTTGGGAAATGGAAACTTTGATTTCGTTAAAGGCCTTTCTCCCTTCCTCACTCCATTTAAACTCTACATCTTTGCGAACCATCTTTTGTAGTGGTTTGATTATTTCTACGAAGTTAGGTTGAATTTCCTCACGAAATTGATCCTTCCAAAGAAAGATTGCATAGCCTTCTTGTTGTGAGGTAGTGGAAGCTGTGAGATGGCTTTTACTCGTTTGGGGTCAATATTGATTCCATATTTAAAAATAACGTGGCCTAACAATTTTCCTTAATCCACCCAAAATATGGTCTTTTTTGGGTACAAAGATATTCCCTACTTCCTGCACCTTTCGAAAATTTGGTTAAGGTGATCAATGCGGTCTGCTTTGTTCTTGCATGAAACTGTGACATCATCTAAGTAGAACACCACAATTTTTTTTATCAACCCTATAAAGGCCACATCCATGGCTCTTTGGAAGGTTTCTCCTGCATTAATCAATCCAAACAACATGCGTTTATAGGAGAATGTACCCCACTTAATACGAAAAGTTGTATTTAGTCTATCTTCTTCTGATACCAAAACTTGGTTATATATTGAGAATCTGTCTAGAAGAGATAAAATATCGGATCCAGATATAGTTGGTAGGAGTTATTCCATGGGGGGAACGAGATAGTTATGTTTTGTTGAAGCCTTGTTCAAGTTTATGAAATCTACACACATAAAACTTCTTCTGACTCGTTTTTAACGGGAAATAAGTTGGCTACCCATGCATAATGTCTCACTTGAAATATTATCTTGACATCCAATAGATTTTTTAGCTCTTTCTGCATTAGGGGTTTGAGGGACGAATGAAACTTTCTTAGTTTCTAGTGGAACGACTTGACTTCAGGTCTTAGTGGGATGGTGTGCTAGATGATCCTAGTATCATATTTTTTCAAATCTTGATAGGACCAAACAAAAACATCCCGATACTCTTTAAGCAACTTTAGGTAAGCCTTCTTTTCCTAAGGGTATAATGATTTCCCGAGGTTAATATTCTTGGGTTTGTCGACAAATCCTAGATTTATAACTTCATAGGTAGGACAAGAACTACTCGTTTTGACATTCTTGGGATGTTTAAATTTTTCTTGTAAATAGAAGAGGTTTTCGAGGTTGACCACTTGTTTAGGCATACTGTGAAGTTTGGGTTCAGTTTATTTGTTTCCCCTTTCTTCATTATTCTCTCCATCTTCATGCTTAGTGAGTATCTTCCGAAAAACTTCATTATCAATAGCCAAATCCCTAAACTTTTCTTCATTGGACAAGAAAGATACAATTTGTTTGTCCCCTTCAAATACTCTCCAATTAGTGATGTTTCCAGGGATAAAAGGTTTGTATAACAATTCTATGGAGAACCTAGAAGGTTTGTAATCTTGTGGGGGGATAACATTGAAGTTGCAGTTGGAAGAGAATCAACGAGTATGTTCTTTGCTCGAGGGATTGTTGTAATGTTGAATTCTAGGAAGTGGTCTATCAACCTATGTGCTTCTTGTTGATAATTCCTTAAGTGTGGAGAATTGTAGTGGATGGTATTCTTTATATGCCTGACTATTATTTCTGAATCACCGAAGACAACTAGTTCCTCGATATTTAGGTCAATGGATTTCTTATTTCCTTGAACCAATGCCTCGTATTTCGCAGTGTTGTTTTTGCATTCAAACTCTAATCTACATGATAAGTAACTACACTTTCTTAATGGATCAATGAAAATGAAGCCTACACAGGGCCCCTTCTTGGGATTTAGATCCGTCGAAGTACAAAGTCCATATCTCAAAAGTTAAGTTTGGTACCTTTTTGTCCAAGTCTACCTTTGGAATTTCGTTCTCATCTTTCATGGTCTGAGCATGAATATTCTATTCAAGTTTAATATAATGCTCGATTACTTCGGAGTTGTCCTCAAGTGGAAACTTTGACTTATGTGAGAATATTACATCCGACAAGAACATTGAGAAATTACCAAATTCATAATCACACGAATAATTTCCTAAGATTGAGAATTCTATAGAAGAAGGTTTGTTAGGAGCTTCTGGTTCAGTGACGATATGCTTGAAATATGTTTCCCGATTGATCTTGATCATGTTAGGGTTTCCCTTCAGTGGTAACCACAAGTGGGACCAATCTGTATTGAAATAACCATGTAATTTTTCAGACCTATCCCTGCTTAACAACATCCCGTAGGCTTCTGGAATGTCTACAATTATGATGTCTATGACCTAGTGGAATTTTGGGTTAGAGGCAATTTGGATCATAACATCTTTTAGTTCCCCAATCACCTTAACTTCAGTTCTGTCTAGTTGAATAATATGCATGTCACTTTTGGTAGGAGTAGCATTCATCTTCTTGCATACTGACATAGGCATGAAGTTTGAGGAAGCACCAGAATCAACTAAGAGGCTTTGCAAATTTATG
>ML784435.1:276294-318997 GCA_009831015.1 Picea engelmannii
TGGATGAGCAAAAGACAGGCTGTAGTGGCACTCTCAACTACATAAGCTGAATACATGGCAGCCACTCATGCAAGCAAGGAAGCAGTATGGTTACAAAGATTGTGTTCAGGTATTGGGTTGGTACAACAAGTAGTGAGATTAGATTGTGACAGTCAGAGTGAAATATTCCTAGCAAATAACCCAGCTTATCATTCGAAGACAAAACATATTGATGTTCAGTATCACTTTGTTAGAGACATGGTTGAGGAAAAGAAGGTGTTGCTGGAAAAGGTTGACACTTTGAAGAATGCTGCAGATTAATTGACAAAGTCTGTGAGCACAAAAAATTTCTTTTGGTGTAGAGTAACAATGGGCATTGCTTCCCTGGATTGTTGACTATATAATCCCCTGGACCCCTGGATGCAAAGAAAACAACAAGTGGGAGAATGTTGGGTATGTGTTATATTCTTTGCATGTGTGTGTGTGTGGGTGCGTCATATACGACAAATGCGTCTGACGATCCTAGGGGGGTCCCAGGGGGGGGCAGGTATGCCCCCCCCTGGTTACGCACAACGTTCGGGGCAACACCCCGGAATTTTTTTTTGGGTGGTTTTTGCTATTTTTAACGGATTTTGCTATTTTTAGCTGATTTGTAAATTAATCCCGGATTAAGGAATTAGGGTTTTGGTATCTACGGAATACCTAAAAACATTGTATATATTGTATGGAGAATGGTGAAATTCGATATAATGAAAATAAGAAAGGTTTTCCCGGTTGAGGGTTTCCGGTAAAAATCTCTGTGTACTCTGTGTATGAGCCATTTATTAATTTCTGTATTGCTTAAGAATCTACATGCATTGCTTTACTTCGCAGGTTTAAAACTTACAGGGTGCCAGTCATACTTTCATCTATTCCATTTTCCTCAGTATTCCCTGGTCACGAGGTAAGAAACTTGTTTTATCCTTGAGTAATTTGTATACATAAATGTGAATTATTCATGCATTGAAGTCTCTGGTCTCGTACGCCTTCCCAATTTGTCTGTGATGTTTGAAATATTGAGAAAAGTAGAGAACCAGATTCTACAGATTGCGCCATAAGTTAAACATAAAATACCCTCGTAACCACACCTATAAATAAAAAATGAAACCAAAGCAAGAAATACAAAAATCATAAGCAAAGAAAGGATGAGATGGAAAAAGGACACCAACCTAGCTAATCCAAAACAAATGAAAGGACATAAAGGTAAACTATAGTACAAGAGACTGATTCAAAAGAAACTATGAAAATAAATCTTTTAGGGCTTGGCCATTAACATGGAGAATCTCAAGCTCACTTCTAAGATTTTGCAATCAATATGTGTGTAACCCTATTTTCTCGGCAATTTGGAAGGGTCCAAGCCATAGGTTTTGGAACTTCGAGTGTTTTACTTTAGGTTCGTTGATTTTGTCCCACTTGAGAACTAATCTCCTAGTTCAAAATTCTTATCCCGAGCCTTGTGTTTATCAAACTGTTTTTTAAGTATTTGTTGATGGTATGCATACTTCTTCTTAGCCTGTTCTCATTCTTCTTCAACCATCAATAGGGTATCATCGTATGTTGCATGCTGGATAAGGGATGTACTCTTGATGATTGAGAGAGTTGCAAGGATGTGAGATATAGGTTAGTTGGAAGAACAACTTCTTGTCCATACACCAGGAGATAAGGAGAATTCCCTAGGGCTTCCTTAGGAGTTACCCTGTCATCCCATAGAGCGTTGTGAAGTGCATTATGCCAATTCCAGTGATTTTATACTACTGTCTTCTTAAGGGTCCTTACCAGATTTTTACTAGTAGACTCGACAACACCACTCCCCCGTGGATAATAGTTGGTAGAGTATTTGAACATAATCCCTTTATCTAATGAAAATTTAGTTAATAGTGTAGAAGATAAATAACAAACATTATCAAATACCAAAACCGAAAGCACCCCAAACCTCGTCATGATGTGCTTCTCCATAAACTATATACTACTTTTTCATTGACATGGATCAGGGAAATAGCTTCCGACCACCTTGTAAAGTAATTAGATTCCATGAGTATTTATTTGTGTTGTTTTGATGAGTTTGGATTTATCTCCCCCATAATATCTATTCCCCATTTTCTCAAAAGGACTAGAAATTGTCACTCGTTGCAATGGAATGAAAAACTTCTTCTCTTTTCTAGCACTTATTTGATAAACTTTTCATTTTCTAACATATGCATGAGAGTCCCTGAACAAAGTTGGCCAATGATATCCTGCCCTTAATATTTTGTGAGAGATGGTTTCTCGTGCGAAGTGTCCCCCTACAAGATTGTCATGAAGTTCCTACAACACTCTTTGAGCGTCTTTTTTTTCGAGACATATTAGCAACACACCGTCATAATTCCTATGGAAAAGTACATGATTCATGAGACAATACTGAGCAAATTTTAGCCCGAGCGCTCTCCTTTCCCTGGGATTTAAGTTTTCAAGGTAGGTTCCACGATGCAAGAAATAATATAAGTCAGTATACCAACAGTCTTGCTTGGGTGGGACATATATTACTTTTCTACACCACATGGACAACTCATTATCCTAACCTGAATTCTCTGATTCTACAAGGTCTTGGGATTCTACAACTAGTTTATACAACCCTTGGCTCCTAACTATCTTCGCGGATTTAATGTATAATAAAATTATTGGATGACAACCATCCAATTACCTCTCCTTTCTCCCATTTCTTGTTGCGTGAAAAGTGACCTCATCGCTGGATGAGGCACTATTATTAACCTTGGTATGGTTCTTTGGGATATATGATTTGAAGTGTTTTACTACTTTATCGACAACATAACCCTGTTTGTCAATGTCAGGGTAGTTAAGTTCAGGTATTTGGAGGTTTGTGATCATAAATGAGATAGGGGCCTCGTTGTTATTGTTATCCTTTTGAGTGAGGATCGAAACTAAGGATTGATTAGAGGTAAAAGTGTAAATAAAGAAATATTTTCTGAAATCGGGACTCCGTAGAATAGGGGCTTGGGAAATGGCAGCTTTATTTCATTAAAGGCATTTCTCCCTTCCTTACTCTATTTAAACTCTACATAATTGCGTACCATCTTTTGTAGTGGTTTGATTATTTCTGCGAAGTTAGGTGTGAATTTCCTCACGAAATTGATCCTTCTAAAGAAATATTGCATGGTCTTCTTGTTGTGAGGTAGTGGAAGCTGTGAGATGGCCTTCACTCGTTCGGGGTCAATATTGATTCCATCTTTAAATATAATGTGGCTTAACAATTTTCCTTCCTCCAACCCAAATATGGTATTTTTTGGGTTCAGAGATATTCCCTACTTCATGCACCTTTCGAAAATTTGGGTAAGGTGAGCAATGTGGTCTGCTCTATTCTTGGAGTAAACCGTGACATCAGCTAAGTAGACCACCACACATTTGTTTATCAACTCTATAAAGGCCACATCCACAGATCTCTCAAAGGTTTCTCCTTCATTAATCTATCCAAATGACATGCGTTTATAGGCGAATGTACCCCACTTAGAACGAAAAGTTGTCTTTGGTCTATCTTCTTCTAATACCAAAACTTGGTTATATCTTGAGAATCCATCTAGAAGTGAAAAAATATCGTATTGAGATATAGTCTGCAGGAGTTGTTCCATGGGTGGAATGAGATAATTATCTTTTGCTGAAGCCCTATTCAAGTTTATGAAGTCTACACACAAACATATTTCTCTTGACTTCTTTTTAACAGGAACTAAGTTGGCTACCCATGTATAATGTCTCACTTGAAATATTATCTTGACATCCAATAGCATTTTCAACTCTTTCTGCATTAGGGGTGCCATAGACAAATGGAAATTTCTTAGTTTCTGTTGGAACAACTTGACTTCTGGTCTTAGTGGGATGGTGTGCTGGATGATCCTAGTATCATATGTTTTCAAATCTTGATAGGACCAGGAAAAATCATCCCGATACTCTTTAAGAAACTTTAGATAAGCCATCTTTTCCTTAGGGGATAGTGATTTCCCAAGGTTAATGATCTTGGGGTTGTCGACGGTTCCTAGATTTATAACTTCATAGGCAGGACATAACTTCTCGTTTTGACATTCTTGGGATGTTTAAATTTTTCTCGTAAATCGAAGAGGTTTTCGTGGTTGACCACTCCTTTAGGCATAGTGTGAAGTTTGGGTTTAGTTTCTTTGTTGCCCCTTTCTTCACTATTCTCTCCATCTTCATGCTCAGTGAGTATCTTCTGAAAAACATCATTATCAATATCCAAATCCCTAAAGTTTTATTCATTGGTCAAGAAAGATATAATTTGTTCATCCCCTTAAAAACCCTCCAATTAGTGATGTTGTCAAGGATGGAAGGTTTGTATAAAAAATTATTGGTGAACTTAGAAGCTTCCTAATATTCTAGGGGGATTATCTTGAAGTTCCAGTTGGGAGAGAATCAGTGAATATATTATTTGCTCGAGGGATTGTTGTAATGTTGAATGCTAGATAGTGATCTATCAACCTATGTGATTCTTGTTGATAATTACTTAAGTGTGGAGAATTGTAGTGGATGGTATTCTTTATCTGCCTGACTATTATTTCTAAATCACCGAAGACAACTAGTTCTTTGATATTTAGGTCAATGGATTTCTTAAGTCCTTGAACCAATGCCTCGTATTCCGTGGTGTTGATTTTACATTCAAACTCTAATATAGAGGATACGAAACTACTTTTTATTGTTGGATAAATGAAAATGCAGCTTGCATTAGGCCCCTTCTTGGGATTTAGACCTGTCAAAGAAAAAAGTCCAAATATCAGAAGTGAAGTTTGGTACCATTTTGTCCAAGTCTACCTTTGGAATTTTGTTCTCATCTTTAATGATATGAGCATGAAGATTCTATTCAAGTTTACTACATTTCTCAATTACTTTGGAGTTTTCCTGAAGTCGAAACTATGACTTCTGTGAGAATATTACCTCGGATAGGCACGGTGAGGAATTACCAAATTCAAAATCAAATGAATAATTTCCTAAGACTGAGAATTATATAGAAGAAGGTTCGTTAGGAGCTTCCAGTTCAGTGACAATATGTTTCAAATATTTTTCCCGGTTAATCCTGATCACGTTAGGGTTTCCCTTCAGTGGTAACCAGAAGTGGGACCAATTTGTATTTAAATATCCATGTAATTTGTTGTACCAATCCTTGCTTTAAAACATCCTGTCGGCTTCAAGAATGTCTACATCTATGATGTCTATGACCTGGTGGAATTTTGGGTTAGAGGCAATTTGGATCATAACATCTTTCAGTTCCCCAATCACCTTTACTTCAGTTCTGTCTAGTTGAATAATATACGTGTCACTTTTGGTAGGATTAGCATTCATATTCTTGCATATTGACATAGGAATGGTGTTTTAGGAAGCACCAAAATCAACTAAGCGACTGCGCAAATTTCTGTTATAAATTTCAAATGTTAATAAAAATGGTGGGATAGATGACCGAGGTTTCTTATTAGCAAAGATTGTGTTTAAGTTAGGCTTTCTGATTTCTCTAGAGTTTCCTTTTCTTGAGCTTGGATTTGGATTTGGATTTACCATAAGCTTATTATCCTCCTTCAAAGCCTGTAAAAATATATCCTTTTGTTGAGGAATTCTGCATAAGTGCATGAAAACAATATTGTCTTTCAACTTCTTTAGGTCTTCTACCACGTTATATTCTAGTTTTGATGTTTTGTGAGTTTGGAAATTTGGGGCAGGATTAAGTGGTGAGGTTGTTTGAGTCGAGGAGGTGTTGTTTAAGTCGAGGAGGTGTTTTTCTCAGGTATGTTAGGAGATTGCGTTATAATAGGCTAGTTTGGTATGAAGGGTCCCATGCTCCTAGTTTAAACTACCAAAACTTCCGGTGATTCTTCTTCTTCTTTTGTAGGACTATCAAAAGCTGAGTGTGAAGGGTTTTTTGGTGTCAACACTTATGAATTTCGGGTCTTTCACAAAAAATGATGTTGGCGCAGAATTGATAAGACTAAGGTCCTTCTCAGGTTACCAACAAAAGGTACCATGTAGTCTAGAGCGTTGGCATTTTCATCTCCTCCGAAGAGAATAAGTCTCACCCGAAGCACAACCAAGACAAAAGGATAGGGAAGGGAAAGGAGAATACTTAGGAGGGTTCACAGAACCTTCAAGATTCACCATGATCTTGTGCAAGACAAGATAACTACATAATAGATCTGAGCTCATACACAAAGGAACTGAAGCTACTTAAGTTGTGAAACACATTCATACACAGAAAAATCGTATGGAACTTATGAAGCATATGGAAGTACTGTAAAGATACAACGCACAAGCATAAACACAGAATGACGCAACATATTTTGAAATTTTGGATCCTTCTTTATATATCGTCTTCAGATCTTATTAGATACAACCTTAGAGATACAAATTAATGCTTTGTTACATACTTTTGGCTCTGGACCCATGTCGCAAAGCTCTATTTACCCAAAACTATATACAAATTACATTTACATAACTAAAATCCAACTTATCAACAATAGACAACAACATGTAGAATAAACAACCTGGATAGAACAACAAGGAAAGAACCCATTTACAATYGTATTCATATCATATATATAAGCTAAGTAGGGTCTTCTAGCTTTGGGCTTGCATGATTTCTTGTTCTGTTGCAACTGCTTTTGCCTTGCTGGCGTTGCGATGTCCTTTTCCGCAACCGATTTCTGTTACTTTTCCTTGCTCTGYTGTCCAACTTCTTATGTAGCTTGCACAACTCATGCTAAACCAAAACTGGGACTATAGTCCTTCTTGCAYAACTTCCAATCCAAAAWCAAAGGGACCAACAGGCTCCGACCACAAGCCTTGAATCGCTCTCGAGTCAAGTACTTGGTTCTTTTGCAACTTCTAGGAGCAACTGTTGCTTTTCCTTGTCCTTATTTTCCTCTTATGATTGCACTTTCTCTTTCTCTACCTCTTCAAATGAAGGGCCCCAACTATGGGACCAAATCTAAGGCCCGCTTCTTGACTTCCTGAAAGCTCCCAACTTTATCCTGCCATTTCTTGGCAAGGAGTGAGGCCTCGACGATGACCTATTGGGTTGCATCTGTGATGCATTCCTTGGGATTAGATGCGACCAAAGAGTTCCATTCAGAGTCACTAATAGGTTCTTGTTGCTTCTGATCCTACGTTGCTGAGTAAGTAGTTCTGCATCAAACAACACTTAGAAAGAAAAATAAATGAACTACATGTCACGACGCAACACTGCACATGTTGACTTTATTAACTGAATTTATAGAAATTGTAGGAAAACTCAAATCTAGCTACTATACATGCTCTTTCGAACTAGAGCAACAGTCCTTTAGCTTAGTTCTGAGATATATAGGGTTTCAAGCGAGCGCCATTCACCTATCCTGGCCGCAACACACCATCTAGTTGTGCAAGTTTGACTGCTCCAAAAGGTCGGATCTACACAACTATGAATTGTCCCAACCAATGCATGTGCAACTTGCTTGGATGCTTCTGGTATCGACTATCATAAATTAGGACCTTGTCTCCTTATGCAAATAGTTTAGTATTAATGTGTCTGTCATGCCAATATTTTTGCCTTGTTTTCTCAACTAACTGATGGAAGTCTACTAAAAACTTGGTCTCTTCAAGTTCTTGTAACTCCTTGAGTCTTTGCGCAACTGACTCTTTCTCCAACATGTGTGTTATCTGTGCAATGTACAAAATTGGAGTAGTTAATTCTATAGGCACCACAACCTCTTTCCCTTAAACTAGTTGAAATGGTGTGTACTTGTGGAGTTTCTTTGTGGTTGTCCTGTAAGCCCATAATAATATTGGAACTCTGTCATCTCAATATTCCCTATTTGCACAACATACCTTCATTAACCCTCTCTCAAGAATCTTGTTAAAAGCTTCTACCGTTCCATTGGATTGTAGGTGGTAGGGACTACTTTTATCATGTTGGATCAAGAACTCTGCTGTAAGCTTTGTTATGGTACTAATGATAAAATGGGCTCCCTGATCACTGGTCAGACTCCTAGGACATCCAAATCGAGTGATAATACTTTCAAAAATGAAAATAGCAGCAGTATCGGTCGAATAATCCTGAACAAATAATGCCTCAACCCAACGTGTAAGGTAGTCATTTGCGGTAATAATGTACCTAGCCTTTGAATGATTAGCTGCGGGGTTGATCGACCCAATGAAGTCAACCACCCATTTCTCAAATTATTGTAAGGCTTGAACTGTTTGAAGTGGAAATTCATCTCGTCATGATGGCTTACCCACTCTTTGACACACATCGCATGATCTAACATATACCTTTTCATCCTTGAAGAGTGTGGCCCACCATAGTCCAGCTTGGAGGAATTTTTGCGCAGTGGCCTTTCCTCCGACATGACCTCCCACAACTCCACTGTGGAACTCCCACAATATATCTTGTATTTTGTGATCCAAGACACATCTTCCGAGGATGCCATCTAGTTCCAATTTACACAATTTCCCTGCAATCAATTGATAGTATACTACTCTAACCACCATATGGCGTTTCTGGGTTGCGGAATATGTTTCTGGGCAGGCTTCTGTACTTAAGAAGACTGCTATGTCTTCCAGGTACTCTGGTATGGCCTCAACCCATAACATGTATGCATCTGGGATCTGATCATCAATTGCTCCGACACTTTCCCCTGACGCTAATCTAGATAGGTGTCATAGTGTCTTTCTTTAGAATGATCACTGCATAGTTGTCATATGCCCAATCAATACCAAGTAGTGTAGGATAAGTGTCCTTATCCCCCATGATTTCGATCACCTCAAAATCAACTACAGTCTTCACTCCTTCAACATCTATTTCCACATTCTCCAGTCTTCCTATTGGGAAAATACAATATTGGTTGGCAATTCTTAGCTGGATTGGGGAATATGTCAATTGGGGTTTTCCTAAGGCTTCCCAAGTATTTTTAGGCAATATGTTAACATCATATCCTAGATATAACATAACATCCTTAATCTCAAACTCGTCTAGCTGGGCTACTAGTATAAACTCTTTTCCAGTTCATACTTTCCTTCTCTGCACTCTCTGAGCACTCTTCTCAGGAATATTATTCCTTATGCTTTCTTCTATGGGTTCTTCATTCCCCAAAAATAGGTATAGCATATTGTGCAACTTTTTTGTTAATTGGTCATTCCCAAGAATATCAGAAAATAAATTAAACCAAAGGTCGACTACATTTTGTGGTTGCTTAGGTTGTCTCAGTGTGACTAGAAGGTTTCTCGGTGCAGGGGGTGAAGCAGGGACTTGCACAATATTAGTGTAAACAATAGGCCGTGGGTGTTTCTCTTGCATCTCAGGGCTAGGGATATTCTGAAATACTTCTATGCCATATTTAAAGAAAAAAATCTATTTTAGAGGATCATACCTATCTTCTTTAGGTGCGACTTTCTGGATCTGAGGTAAATGATGAGCATTATCTCCAGTATTTCCCCCTCCTCGAGTGATGATATTAAGGTTGGAAAATTGTCCTCTAATAAATATCTTGATTTATGAACTGATGAGGTTAGTGGCATGATTGATCTTCCCATTTTAGAATTAGTTCTGAGAGCACCATGGCTGCCTCAGATGAGGACAGTCTCTAGCCATATGGCCTTGCTCATCAAAGTTGTAAAATCTGTTTGGTCCTCTTCCCCTGGTTCTTCCTCATTTTAAGTCTCCTCTGACTCCACCTCCTCGACCTCTTCCTGATCCCTGAGGGGTTTCATTCACCCTGAATGTTGTTCGATCGAACCTGTCTGCAAGTGCATCCAACACTCGACACTGATTAGTAGTATGTGTGGTATATGCACAAAAATCATAGTGTACAATATTTGGCACTGTTGAATACTTCTGAATAATGGGGCATTGTCTTGGCCCATGCCCATGGATTCGAAAAATCTTACAATACTCAATTGCTGGTGCTGCTTGGATACCTGAAAAAACATGGTATGGGGTGGGGTTATGGAATGGTAAATTCGCAGATACTTGCGCAAATCCTCTCATGGGTCCTGGTGAGGGTCTTATCGGATTTTGAGAAGGTCCCATTCCCATCATTCATGGACATTCGTTCACCAGATGTCCTTCTGTGTAACATCCAGTACACCACACCTGCGGTCATCCCAGTCTAGGTATCGTTAATTCTTAAATATTTTCTGTAAGCGTTGATATTTTCCCTTGTAGTTTTTCCAAATTTGCATCTGCTAGGGTTTTGATCACTCTCATGATCCCCAAATATCCTGCCATGGCTTCAATATTCATTGATTGTTCCAAGGCCTCTGTCAAAGTGGCTATCCACTGCTGCGTTAACATAATCCATGTCAGAGGTAGAAATCTATGAATATACCATTCTCTTTGATGTTCCTCATGAATTTGATGCACTAACCTCCTTATAGAATCTTTAAACTTCTAGTTGTATTCCCAAGCTGATTCACCTTCCCTTTGCTGAATCTTGCGCAACTCAGATAGAGGTTTTTTTTTCTGACTGAGGTAGCTTAAACTCTTCTATAAACCTTGTCCTTACCTGGTCAAGTGTGAATGCTAGACCTTGCATTCCTGGCACTCTTGGCTCAATAAAATTCATGTACCATTTGAGAGAATGACCTCTCAAGGTATTATGGAACTCAACCAAATTATTCGCATTTGGAGTCCCTTTGGACCTCCAGATTGCTTCACACAAGAACCAATGTTTCTCAACATCGTCGTCTCCCTTACCCCAGAATTCTGGGTATCGAGCAATCAAACCTCCTACGTGACCAACCATTGCTGATCTTGATGCTCCTATCAAAATGAAACCTAACAGTCCTGGTTGTGACCTACAAGGGGATCCCAATATCCTCCTTGTACTCTCATTTCCCGGGTTTGACTGACTAACTAATTGTACTGGAAAAAAATTAGCATAAGAAGGTAGTATTGAATTTACCACTTGTATAGAAGACACTTGGGGTATGGGTGATTCGAGGCTGGCACCAATGGCTTCGGGGAGGGTTTATTTGATCTGGGGGGTCTCGTTCTCTTCCTCTGGAGCAGTTTCTTCAGTCGAATTCACAATCTTTCCTAGCATCGGGGTTTAATATTTTCTTTCCTCTTCAAGATCCATGCTAGATTCCTTCTCCCTTGGTTCTACACCTTCTCCTTCTTGTCCACCCTCCTAGGGAATTCTTTCTCTCTGCGCTTCTCTCTCACTTAATCTTTGACTAGCCAGTCTTTACTGTCTTCTTATCTTTCACAACTCTTCCATCTGTCTCTCCTCTACTTCTCTTGGTCTGACTTCTTTCGATAACTTCTCAGACTATTTTTTTTCTTTCTTTATCTTACCACACCACCACTTCTCAATTATGGCGACTCTTTTCAAGGCTCACTCATTTCTTGATTCTATTTCATGTTGTTTCCCCCATTTGTCAAAGAACCCTCTCCCCTATCTCATGCCATGACTCCACCCCAAACTCACCCTACCCCAAGCGAGGGTTTTTATGCTTCCATCTCATTCAGGGACATAGTCAACGTCCCCTCTTCCATCAAGAAAACGTTAATCCACATGGGGATTTCTCTCAATAGTCTTCCCCTTATGTATTTCTTGAAATCCACTTCTGCTCGGGAAAAATATTGGTGATTTTCAGCTACAAACCCAATAATGTATCCTTCTAATGTGGTATTGACCCATAGATCAATCGCTCGCATGACTGGACAATCCAACCGATGAAGTGCTGCAATATTTTCTATATCCCAAGTACAAGTCCTCTTGACTCATTCTTGGAACTCTGGAGCTTCTTGGAGCCTATCTATCTAGTGGAAAAGTTATTCCGGGAACTTAACCCAAAATATCTCGTACTGGTCGCTTGATGTTTCTAAGTAAAAGACTACCTCCCGAGTTTCTTTCATAGATTTTTTTTCTCAGCTTCTCTTCTTTCCATATGAAGGCGTCACAATTTCTCTCCCACCATTAGTGAATATTAGATCTCTGAATCCGTGGAAGAATCCTCCCTATAGGTTCCCTTTTAATGCAGGTCTCGATAACAAAACCATTTTATTGGTGCGGAATTGATCAGACCAGGGTCCTTCTCAGGTTACCAAGAAAAGGTATCGTGTAGTCTATAGCATTGGCATTTTCATCTCCTCCGAAGAGAAGAAGTCTCACCCAAAGAAAAACCAAGACAAAAGGATAGGGAAAGGCAAGGAGAATACTTAGGAGGGTTCACAGAACCTTCAAGATTCACCATGATATTGCGTAAGACAAGCTAAATATAGAACATATATGAGCTCATACACATAGGAACTGAAGCTACTTAAGTTGCGAAATAATTTCATACAAAGAAACATCATCTGGAAATTATGAAGCATAAAGAAGTACTGTAAATATACAACGCACAAGCATAAACACAGAATGACACAACATATTTCGAAATTTTGGATCCTTCTTTATATATCATCTTCAGATATTATCAGATACAACCTTATAGATACAAAGTAATGCTCTGTTATAAAATTCTAGCTTTGGACCCATGTCGTAGATCTCTATTTACCCAAAACTGTATACAGATTACATTTACAAAACTAAAATCTAACTTATCAACAATAGACAACAAGAAGAAGAATCAACAACTTGGACATAACAAAAGGGAAGAACCCATTTACAATCATATTCATCTCATATATATAAGCTAAGTAGGGTCTTCTGGCTTTGGGATTGCATGCTTTCTTGTTATGTTGCAATTGCTTTTTCCTTGCTGGCATTGCACTATCTTTTTCCGCAACTGATTTCGTTACTTCTCCTTGATCTGCTGCCCAACTTCTTCTACAACTTGCACAACTCGTGCTAAACCAAAACCGGGAATGTAGTCCTTCTTGCGTAGCTTCCAATCCAAAAACAAAGGGCCCAACACATGACACAACCCAACTTTGAATGGAAGCTTGGTCAGTTGTGAACTCTTCACAAGAAAAAAAATCTCAAATGTTCTATGCAAACAATGGTGAAACAATTGCCAAATCACATTCAAATATATATATGTCCTAGTGGTCCCATCCGAGTTTGTCATCATTGAGTACAAAGAAATATTATGAAAATATCCATTAATTACGTTGTCGTGTGTGCCATAGTTTCGATTTAATGCACTACACAAAATGATGACGCAAAATGGACGTTAAGTTAGTTCATAGGGGAATTTCAAATGGTAGCGATTTGGTGCACAACGATGTCCAAGATGCATATCTTTTGCTAAAGGTTTTCGTCGACCTAAGGTTTTATTGAAATAATGAACATGGATAGCCCGGATCGCAGCTAGCTATGCTATGATCGGTCATCAACAAGGGTGGTAGCATGCGGAAGTACAGATCTTGGTCTCTGGTTCGCCAATGCCAATGGTCAGTTGGTGATCAAAGAGAACCGAACCTATGTGCTAAAACACAATTTCTCGATCTTGGTTTGTTGACGTTGACGTACTATCGACTATCAACGAGATTAAAAACTTACCCTAATGGAAACGTGGTGAGATGACATGGCTTGGGGTTGATGACGTGTTGATGCTGGTATGGATTACATCGTGGAGATATAAGTACTTACATGTCAAATGACGAGGCGAGATGATGTGTTCACCGTAGTCATGACTTTATATCATGCTATTTTTAAATGAGACTTACCCAAAAAATTGACGCTTGGGATGACTTCTCTAGCTAATTCGGCGATCACGATCTCAAGGAGATTTTATTATTGACATTGGCACTTGACACATTCCTGGATGAATTTTCTATTTGCAAGGATGGGTGTTTATGGCCGATATTCATCGGCATCGAAAAACGCCTCTGTGTATTGTCTACTGATGCATGTTTGCTTGCTGACATCACCGTTGCTTGACATTGATCGAAGTTGACTCTCTTAAGGATGAATTGTGTCATTTGCATCTTTATTTGCTGACTTGGTCGATGCTCGATGTGCACCAGTGTCGACATTCTAAAAGGGTGACCATCGAGCATCAACAAACTTAAGTTTTAACAGTGATTTGAAAGGTGTTTTTTTGGGAAATGTTAAGTGTTGAGAGCTTCCTTTAATTCTCTAAATAAACTATCCCTTCTTCATTCTACCGACAAGGCATATTAAGTTAGGAAAACATTTAAAACCACCGAAACAAAAGAAACAAAATTTAAAACTCATTAAGGTTTTACGAGAATCAAAGCATAAAGACAAAATTAAAGAAAGTGGTACACTTAAAAATTAAAGAAATTTAAGGGTGTGTTGAGTTCTCAACAAATGGTGATTCACTGGTAGAAGCCAAACTCTCTGTTCTTCTTTTACTGATATTGATAGATGCTTTGGGAATTGGACTTCAACTTGATAAAATTACCCATGGATGATTCCCCAATATGTATATATATATAACCCAAGGAACATTCCCGTCGACCACTTGTGGGAATTCACTTGATTCCATGCCTCTTTCCATTAAACCAATGAATTATACCCACCTGACGAGAATTGAGTTGGAACTCAAGGTTTCTAGGAAGGCATGGTGTTATTACTTTTTTAGAGTTAAGAACCTGACCATGGTGTTGCTTCGCTTCCAAAAAGCATCCATATCCACGACATAGTCACCCTGATATCACAGACCTTGTTCTGCTACCAACGAGTGTCCATATCCCCGATGGAGATATCTACATACCCTCCCAGATTATACATTATTTCTTATTATCTTGTATCTGTCTTTGTTGCATAGGTACCAAGAATGAATTAGGGAGGAGGATATCTGTTTCTTGTTGGAGGAACACAACTTCATAATTTTATTATTGTCTTTCCTAAAAAGTATGAGAACCGATTCTACTCTGTCTGGGGTGTCGTTCATACTTTCATCTATTCCATTTCCCTCGGTATTCCCTGGCCACTAGGTAAGCAACTTGTTTTATCCTTGAGTAGTTTCTATAGATAAATGTGAATTATTCATGCATTGAAGTCTCTAGTCTAGTAAGCCTTCCCAATTTGTCTGTGATGTTTGAAAGATTGAGAAAAATAGAGAAGCATATTCTACAGATTACGCCATAATTTAAACATAAAATACCCTTGTAACCATAGCTATAAATTCAAAATGAAACCAAAGCAAGAAATCAAAAAATAATAAACAAAGAAAGGATGAGTTGGAAAAAAAGACACTAACCTAGCTAATGCAAAACAAACGAAAGACAATGAAAGGTAAACTATAGTGCAAGAGACTGATTCAAAAAATGCTATGAAAATAAATGTTTTAGGGCTTGGCCATTAAGATGGATATCCTCAAGCTCACCTCTAATATTTTTCAATCGATATGTGCATAAGCCTATTTTCTTAGCAATTTGGAAGGGTCCAAGCCATAGGTTTTGGAACTTCAAGTGTTTTCATTTAGTTTTGTTGATTTTGTCCCACTTGAGAACTAAATCTCCTAGTTCAAAATTCTTATCCCGAGCCTTGTGTTTATCAAACCATTTTTTAACTATTTTCTGATGGGCTGCAAACTTCTCCTAGCCTGTTCTCGTTCTTCTTCAACCATCAGTAGGGTATCTATCCCGTGTTGCATGCTGGATAAGGGATTCCCTCTTGACGATTGAGAGAGTTGCAAGGATGTGAGATATAGGTTAGATGGTAGAATAACTTCTTGTTCGTACACCAGGAAATAATGAGAATTCCCTAGGGCTTCCTTAGGATTTACCTTGTCATCCCATATAGCGTTTTGAAGTGCATTATGCCAATTCCATTGATTTTCTACAACTATCTTCTTAAGGATCATTATCAGATTTTTATTAGTAGACTCGGTGACACCATTACCTCGTGGATAATAGTTGGCATGGTATTTCATAATAATCCCTTTATCTAAATAAAATTCAGTTAAGAGTGTAGAAGAGAAATAAACAACATTATCAAATACCAAAACATGAAGTACCCCAAACCTTGTCATGATGTGCTTCTCTAGAAACTATATCACTACTTTTCATTGATTCGGGGAATAGCTTCTGACCACCTTGTAAAGTAATTAGTTGTCGTGAGTATGTATTGTTGTTGTTTTGATGAGTTTGGATTTATCTCCCCTATAATATCTATTCCCCATTGCTCAAAAGGCCTAGAAATTGTCATTGGTTGCAATGGAATGACATCCTTCTTCTCTTTTCCAACACTTATTTGACAAAATTTTCATTTTCTAACATATGAGTGAGAGTCCCAGAACAAATTTGTCCAATAATATCCTACCCTTAATATTTTGTGAGCGATGGTTTCTCCTGCAAAGTGTCCCCCTGCAGGACCATCATGAAGTTCCTCTAACACTTTCTCAACATCTGTTTTTTTCGAGATATCTTAGCAACACACCATCATAATTCCTATGGAAAAGTACATAATTTATGAGACAATACTGAGAAAATTTTATCTTGAGCACTCTCCTTTCCCTGGGATTTAAGTGTTCAGGGCAGGTGCCATGATGCAAGAAATAAGATAAGTCCATATAAAACCAATCCTACTCGAGTGGGATATAGATTACTTCATTACACCACAGGGACAACTCATTATCCTACCCTGAATTTTATGATTCTATAAGGTCTTGGGATTCTGCGGCTAGTTTACACAACCCTTGGCCCCTAACTATCTTTGCTGATTTAATGTATAGATAAAATTCTTGGATGAAAACCATCTAATTACCTCTCCTTTCTCCCATTTCTTGTTTCGTGAAAAGTGACCTCACCGCTGGATGAGGCACTATAACCTTGGTATGGTTCTTCAGTATATAGGATTTGAAGTGTTTTACTGCTTTATAGACAACATAAGCCTATTTGTCAATGGAAGGGTAGTTAAGTTCAAGTCTTTGGAGATTGGTGCTCATAAATGAGATAGGGGCCTCGTTGTTATTGTCATCCTTTTGAGTGAGGACCTCAACTAAGGACTGATAGGAGGTAAAAGTGTAAATAAATAAATATTTGCTGAAATTGGGACTCCATAGAACATGGGTTTGGGAAATGCAAGATTTTATTTCATTGAAGTCCTTTCTCCCTTCCTCACTCGATTTAAACTCTACATCTTTGTGTACCATTTTTTGTAGTGGTTTGATTATTTCTGCGAAGTTAGGTGTGAATTTTCTCATGAAATTGATCCTTCCAAAGAAAGATTGCATGGCCTTCATGTTACGAGGTAGTGGAATATGTGAGATGGCATTTACTATTTTGGGGTCAATATTGATGCCATATTTAAAAATAATGTGGCCTAACAATTTTCTTTCCTCCACCCCAAATATAGTATTTTTTAGGATTAGAGATATTCCCTACTTCCTGCACCTTTCAAAAATTTGGGTAAGGTGAGCAATGTGGTCTTCTCTACTCTCGGAGAAAAACACGACATCATCTAAGTAGACCACAACACATTTGTTTATAAACCCTATAAAGGCCAAATCCATGGCTCTATGGAAGGTTTCTTCTGTATTAATCAATCCAAATGGCATGCGTTTATAGGCGAACGTACCCCACTTAGAACGAAAAGTTGTCTTTAGTCTATCTTCTTCTGATACCAAAACTTGGTTATATCTTGAGAATTTGTCTATGAGTGAAAAAATCTTGGATCCATATAATATCTGTAGGAGTTGTTCCATTGGGGGAACGAGATAGTTATCTTTTGCTGAAGCCCTGTTCAAGTTTCTGAAGTCTACACAGACAAATTTCTCCTGACTTATTTTTAACAAGAACTAAGTTGGATACCCATGCATAATGTCTCACTTGAAATATTATCTTGACATACACTATCTTTTTCAACTCTTTCTGCATCAGGGGTTCCAGAGACAGATGAAAATTTCTTAGTTTCTATTGGAACGACTTGACTTTGGATCTTAGTGGGATGGTGTGTTGGATGATCCTAGTATCATATGTTTTCAAATCTTGATAGGACCAAGAAAAAACATCCCGATACTCTTTAAGAAACTTTAGGTAAGCCTTCTTTTCCTCAGGGGATAGTGATTTCCCGAGGTTAATATTCTGGGGGTTTTCGACAGTTCCTAGATTTATAACTTCATAGGAAAGACAAGAATTGCTCGTTTTGACATTCTTGGGATGTTTATTTTTTTCTCGTAAATAGAAGAGGTTTTTGAGGTTGACCACTCCTTTAGGCATAGTGTGAAGTTTGGGTTCAATTTATTTTTTTCCCCTTTCTTCATTATTCTCTCCATATTCATGCTCAATGAATATCTTCTGAAAAACTTCATTATCGATAGACAAATCCCTAAAGTTTTCTTCATTGGTCAAGAAAGATATAATTTGTTCACCCTCTTCAAATACCCTCCAATTAGTGATGTTTTCAAGGATGGAAGGTTTGTATAAAAATTCTATGGCGAACCTAGAAGCTTCATAATCATTTAGGGGGATAATCTTGAATTTTCTTTTGGAAGAGAATCAATGAGTATATTCTTTGCTCGAGGGATTGTTGTAATGTTGAATGCTAGAAGGTGATATATCAACCTATGTGCTTCTTGTTGATAATTCCTTAAGTGTGGAGAATTGTAGTGGATGGTATTCTATCTGCTTGACTATTATTTCCAAATCACCTATGACAATTAGTTATTTGATATTTAGGTCAATGGATTTCTTAAGTCCTTGAACCAATGCCTCGTATTCCGTGGTGTTGTTTTTGCATTCGAACTCTAATATACAAGACACTAAACTACATTTTCCTGCTCGATCAATGAAATGCATCCTATACTAGGCCCCTTATTGGGATTTAGATCCGTCGAAGAAAAAAGTCTAGATCTCAGAAGTGAAGTTTGGTACCTGTTGGCAACCATATATTCTTGTCGTTTTCATCGATATTTAAAACATAGTTTTGACGAAAGAATTTTTTTAATAGTTTCCTCTTTGTGTCTGTGAAGACTTCAATTATGATTTTAGTTTGAAAAAAATTGTTTGATTGGTTGTTGTGTGTTTTTGAGTTTATTTCTTTCAACAAATCTCTCGTTTGTTCTTGTTCAATTTCATGAATGTTTAAGCATGAAATTGAAACAAGCTTGGTCTAAACGCATCTTACAAATTCTAAATCTTCTCCTTATGAAATTGGATGGGTACTTAAAAAAACCTAATGATCTTAAGAACCTTAAAGGGTATTGAGCATATCATTTTGTGAATTGTTTCTTTACCATTAGTATATGAGTTGATCACCTTTGGGTTATGCCTTAATCATTTTATTCATTTGGAGTTTTGATTATCACCTACCACCTCCATGATCGCTTATGAAACTAAACTTTGATATAACTTTGAAATATGAATGCTATCCCATATTGTCATATCACAGTCTAATCACTGTTGTATAGGACTATCAACCATGCTCTGAAACAATTACATCCTCGTCCTGCTAGCTTAAGCTCACATTCATTGCATCGTTTGTGGTGTTTCATTTCGGGGTTAGGTTCTCAATAGAGGAGGTGGTTTTCAATTATGTGTGTCCTATGGTTCAATATTCAATCAAAAACCTAAGTGGTGGTTATGGTGGCCTTCTCCCAAAACCTTAGTTATCGGGCCACCTCCGAAAATGTAGAACTTATCATTCATATTGGGTGGTTTCAAACACAAGACCCTCGTTTCTACACCTGTTGGTATATCGTGACCAAGTCCATGGCCCCTGTGGTAAAGATAAAGATGAATGGCTCACATGCCTTTCTCTCCCATGATGACGCTGTGGATGATCTTGCGGTCTTTGGGTGGGTTAAGTTCATACATTCATTCGAGGGCTTTAAACTTGAAATTGCTCAAGATTTCTCCCAGACCTTCGACGGTACTAGGGCCAAAATAGGCGATTTACAGTTTCAAGTCAGTGAGGAATCGATTGCAGAAGCCACATGCCTATCACGAGAAGGAAACCGTTGGTTCAAGAATCTCAAAATTGAAGGTATTCCTTGGCACCTATTAATGATTTCCAAGAAGTCCCGATACGATGTCAAAGGTACACCCATAAATATTTTCAATCCTCGATGGAACGATTTGTTGTTAATTATCAAGCAATTCGTTACCTGCGAGGGATGATATGGATTAATATTTCTGTGTCATATATTCATGTTCAAGTTTTTCTTAGGGATTAATCTAAACATGTCGTTATGCTTGCTTAAAATCCTCCAAAACATGGCTAGATTTTACCAAAGGAAAAACCCTAATGCACAGTCCAGTCTCTTTCATCATGGCTTGATTCAAATCTTAGTCATTTCCCAATTGTCAAAGGCTGGAGATAATTGGAAATTTTTTGTGGATAGGAATGGTTTTGTTCAAATCACACCTGAAAAAATAAGCGTCTCACCCCTGTGTTTTAATGATCCCACCAGCCCTTTCCCATTGACTCACTCTCTACGAGACCTTCATGTCAAATTGCAAGAAGACCCTGTGTCATTTACCAAAACCCCCATTGATTTGCGTAAATCAACTAGAGGCACACACCAGAGGCACGATTTAGTTCCTCAAAAATCTTTAGAGGGTGTGATGGATAAATTGAAGGGAAAAGTCTCTGTTACTCTAATCCTGGGCAAGATGTGGTTGATATAAATGAAATTAAAACCAAGAAACAAGGAAAACATAAAACACAGAGGGTTCCAGATATTGATTTCAAGAACAAAAGGAGCGACTGATTCCTTTCCAGAATGGTCAAGAATCAACATCACATCCACGAAAAGCCTATCCCCATTTTTGATGTTGAAGATCGGATATTTGTTGATGATACCAACGCTGATCCACCCCAATACGATTTCGTGTCTAATTTTCCTCCTTTTTTAAAGGAACAAGAAGGTTTATTGGGTATTCATTATGACCTCAAAAGGATTATTGAACAGGGTCAACCTCTTACTGTAGATCAAACTCATCCATTTCCAAATCTAGAACCAGTGTATTGTGAATCTTTTTTTGACTGGATCCAAAGATACTATCGAGACATCCCTTACCTACATGCTCAATTGAATCAAGTGATCACTCGGAACTCAATTCTGGTAAAGGAAAACAATGATCTCATAGCTTGCATGCAATCTATTTCGCTCAGAGACAACAAGATTTTCAATATATCAGGAGATGTGATTATACAAAACTCCACCATTTTCAATGCTATTGTAAATTTAGATTTGTCTGATGTTTCCCTTTCAAATTTCTAATTGGTAAATACTTTTTTTGTAATTCACGATTCGGTTTTGTTTGGATAATAAATGAATTCATTTTTATTTTGTTTTATTTAGACCAACTACAAAATCGAAGATTCTGTAGCTTGTCTTTTAAATTTATTTATTTGATTTTGTCTAATTTAGATTTCGTTTTTCTTTGTCTCAGGTGAACAACAGGTCAGTGTGCAAGGATTAATGGAATGAGTCAAAATTTGGGCATATAATGGTTTGTAAATTTTGTTTTTGAAAAACAATGTTTTAATGATGTAACTATTTTTGAACAGACTTATCTTATGGTTATTTTGTTTTAGTAAAAGATTTTTAAAGTAGATCTGTCTCTATCCATCATGATATGAGGAACCGGCTAGGAACTTGTTTTAAATAACACTACTTGCCTAGGGAGAGGGGAAATTCCTCTTGGACCATATGACGAACTTATTATTTTGAAACTATATGGGATACAATTTACTCTCTGGCTTTTGTCCTTTTGTAGACTGTGCAATGTTTGTAGACTGTGCAATGTTATTATTGTTTCGCATATAATTTACGGAGATGAAATTTTATTTATATTGAAATCGATTTAGACTGTTTTGCATATAACTTTTCATGTTATGTTTTTTTTTACGTGGTTCATTATATTTTGGTTCATTATATAAATTTTCATGTTATGCTATATTTTTCATATAAATAGATTTAGATCCTAACGTCGTTCTTAACCCAACTACTATGTCAGAAACAACACCTGACATTCCCACTGAGCCAATGCCACCAGTTCCTCAAGGGATTAATGTACAATAAAAATTTCACCAGTCGATTTTGAGAACTCAAAGTGCTTTGTCTCGAATCAAACAACCTGGTAGACAACTGAATCAACCCCTTGATTTCTCCAATCTGTAAGAACAACCTCAAGACACTGGGTTTACCGATAACACATTAGGTGGTAATATCACTGATCCTTCTGAAGCATTGATCCTAGGTGTTGGGGGATCTAGTCTCCCACCATCACCACCTGGTTCTTCTCCACCCTCTTCGAGAGAGGAATCCTCAGACGAAAGCAGTTCTTCATATGAACAATCTTAGCCTTCATCTCCACCAAATTCCATGGATAACCTACATAATCCCGCTAGACCTTGGCTCGATCAAGATGTTGTGGCAGTACCTGGACCCCAACACCCGTTACCCAAACATAAAAAAAAGTGGCTACCCAAATTCCACCCAGATTCAAAGCAATTAACTGAGGATCATATCAAGAAATTCATGTTAGTTGTTAGGCTCTGGAGTGTTGAACACAAAGATTTTTTGTGTAGGTTATTCCCTTACAATTTTGAGAGAAATTCTTCAACCTGGTATTTTTTGCAACAACCCCAAACCATCGTTTCTTGGGATAAGTTTGAAACCCATTTCCTAGAAAAATTTGGAGATGATAAATATCCAGAATTTATGGTAATAGAGATTTCTAGTATGAAAATGAACCCTAAAGAAAAATTTTAAGATTTCAACCAGAAGTTCCTCACGCTAAAAAATAAAATCCCTATAGATTCGATGCCTACAAAAAACTTGAATGTTGTGTACTATACTAAGGCCCTGCATAAAAATATAGCTATATGGGTTAAAAGGTCCAAAAATAACACATTACTAGAAGCCTTTTAGGAGGCAGTCCTCATCGAGAAGGACATTCTGAGTTTAAGATATAATTTAAATGTTGAGGCTGAAACAACCTTCTCTTCTAAAAAGAAAATAGAAATTCTCACTAGACCTCCTCAAAGTAAAAATCAACAAGAGACTCTAGACTTGGAAAGTTTGCAGAAAACTTTCCAGAAGTTATCCAATCAGGTCGTAGATTTAAAAATATCTGTTGAAGAAGCATCTACAAGTAAAGGAAGTTTTAGACCACCTTTCAGGAAATAGTTTCCTCTAAGCCGACCAAACCCGACCACATAAGGTATGAACTTTGAAGGACTACAATATGCTTTACAAGCAATACTAGAAGCATATGATAACATTGTTTTTGTACCTCCTGAAAGTCAAGACAACACAAGTGAAGAAGAAACACCTGATGAGGAGGACTCATCTCCTCCCGTCTTCAAACATTTGTCAGATGGGATCTTTGAAGCAAACTTTTAGATTGTCCATCCTTATAATAGTCGAAGTAAGGTACAAAACAAACTTCCACTTGAAATAAGTAGGAATATGGTATCCAAACAACCAAAACAAATTGAAACCAAACAAAACCTTTCTACCCAAGTTTTCGAATATGATTTGGTTGAAGATATTAAAAATCTAAGGGAGAATATATCAGTTTTTAAATTACATAAATTCCCACTTATCCTATAGAAAATGTTCCAAAGTATAGTTGAGAATAATAAAAAGATTGACCCTATGAGTAGAAAATCAACATAAAATGAACCAAATAAAACAAAATATGTCTCCAGTAAAAAATCATCTAAAAATCAAGATAAAAGGGACATATCAGAGAAAATTGTAGGAAATTTAGATAAGAGTATTTCAAGTACAACCATAAAAAATCAGCAGAATTCTACTGTCTCATCACGAAAAAATGTACCGCCTTTCTTGTTAACTTTCGAAATTTTCAACAGAAATGTACATAACTGCATGGTTGATTATGGCGCCTTATCAAATGTAGTGACTCTATCTATGTGTCAGAAAATTTATGCTGAAGTCAAAACTTGTGATTTAAAGATCATTCAGTTAGACCAAACTAATGTCAAGGTCATTGGTGAACTTAAGAATCTATTTATAAGGTTTTCATCTAACCCAAAGGTCCACCAAGTAATTGATATAATTGTTGTTGATATTCCAAAAGTTTATGGCTTATTTTTTAGTAGAGATTGGTCAGAGTAGTTACATGGTTATTTTTCTATAGATTGGTCTCATCTCTGGCTTCCAGACAAGTGCCATCCTAACAAGATAAGGATAAACATATCATTTACCTCAGGTACACTGTTATAGATTTAAACAATCCCAACGAGCCTTTTACTACTGCTGTAAATACAATTGAGGCACATGGAATGAATACGTTTTTTGGAAATTTCATGAATGACATATCCTCTATCACTGACCTAGTGCAACAATCTGAAATATCATCCTATACTCATATGAAAAATCTAAAAAGTAAACCGAACATTGTTGATGACGAAGAAATTTGGTCATTATACTTTGATGGATCTAAATCTCGGGAAGGGGCAGGCGCTGGTTGTGTACCGATCGACTTCAAAGGTAATAAAACATTTATTTCTTGTCGATTATAATTTGAATGCACTAACAACACAATAGAATATGAAGCACTCCTGCAGGGACTAAATAAGGCATTATATCTTGACGTGCAAAACTTGGAAGTATTCGATGACTCTGAAATCGTAGTTAGGCAGGTAAAAAATGCCATTCATTGTTTATCACCTTATCTGAAAAAATACCAAACTGAGGTATGGAGCTTAATACGTAAATTTCTCTCTTTCAACATAAGTTCCATTCCTAGGTCGAGTAATTCAGAAGTTGATTTATTAGCTAATGTTGCTTCAAAATTATTACCTACTGAGGGTCTTTCTCCTAAGACATTCTCAGTTGAATTTTTATTTATGCCATCAATTCTTGACAACATCACCAGTTGGCGAGTGTTTGATGACAATCAACAAATCATAAATTTTTTGCATATGGAGGACACTTTCCAAGATGCGGTAATCGATGAAAGCACCCACAATAAAAACCTACGAGATTTCACGGTAATATATGACCCTTGTTCCGCGGAGATATCATCCGAGATGGTAAACTCTATCCCCAAATATGTTGTTAGATTAGAGAAATTTTATGATTTACATGACAAGTTTAGGGGGGTAGTTAATTGCAAAACGAATAGTTCCTCATTACTGTATGAACCTATAAATTTAGGAACGCAAGATAATCCTCAAAATATCAATCTGGGGAAAGGGTGTTCTGAACAAGAGTAATATGCATTCATAAAATTGTTCAAAGAATTCAAATATGTGTTTCCTTGGACATATGATGATATAAAAACTTTTGATCCAAACATAATACAACATGTAATTCCCATGAAGCCCCAAACCCAACCTTTTCAGCAAAAACTTAGAAAAATGCATCCTAAATTAGAACCCACAGTAAAAAAAGAAATAAATAAATTAATCACCGCCAAGATCTTTTTTCCAGTCTGGCATACTCAATGGGTATCCAACTTAGTCCCGGTAAGAAAGAAAAATGGGGAAATTCGACTTTGTGTCGACTTTCGTAATTTGAATTGAGCCTCTGATAAAGACAATTACCCCGTTCCTACAATGGAACAAATTTTGCAACAAGTATCTGGTTCTGATAGGCTATCCTTATTAGATGGTTTGTCAGGGTATAACTAGGTCCTTATGTCTCCATCAGATCAGTTGAAAACCACTTTTCGTACCCCATGGGACACTTACGCCTCTAGAAAAATGCCTTTTGGATTGATTAATGCCGGGGCCACCTTCCAGAGGGAAATAGACATTTATTTTTGTGGCCTTATCAATCTGTCAATTGTTGTCTACCTGGATGATGTCACTATCTTTTCGAAGAACAAGAAATATCACATGTCTCATCTTAGGGTTGTGTTAGAACGATGTCACAAGTTTGGTATTTCACTCAATCCTAAGAAATCAATATTTGCAGTAGAACAAGGAAAAATATTTGGATTTATAGTCTCTAAATATGGAATGATAATTGAAACTAAACGAACCCAAGCCATTTCCAACCTTCCTCCACCTTCTTCCAAAAAGGCAATGCAATCCTTTCTAGGTAAAATAAATTTTGTCAGACGATTTGTTCTGAGTTTTTATGAGATGGTTAGACCTCTACAAAACCTAATAAAAAAGGATGTTCTGTACAAATGGGGATCACAAGAGAGTCAAGCCTTTAATTCTATTAGAAAAGATATAGTTGAAGCTCCCTCCTTGATGAGTCTTGATTTATCCCAGGATTTCACATTGTATACTTTTGCATCCAATAGATCTTATGCTGCTGTACTCACACATAAAAATGTTGAAAACAATGAGATACCTATTTCATTTATGAGCTCCGCCGTTAAAGGAGAAGAATTAAATTACCCCATAGTAGATCAACATGCATATGTTGTTTTCAAAGCAGTTAAACATTTCAGATATTACCTTTTGAAATCCAGGATAAAAGTGGTTGTTCCTTACCCTGCTGTAAGAAATCTATTAGTGCAGAAGGAGTTAGGGGAGAAAAGGGAAAATTGGATGACATCCCTTCAGGAGTATGCTCTCGAAATAGTACCTGCACAAATTGTTAGAGGTCAAGGCCTTTGCAAATTGGTAGCGGATTCAGTTGAAAAATAAGAAAATCAAATAACAATATCACCCGCAAATATGCATAACTAAACACAAATCAACTGTACACAAACTGTGTCTAATTCATGGTATGATGATATCAGATTTTATTTGCTTCACAAAACTGATCCTCGTAAACTTGATACAAGAAAAATAAAATAATTGAGGCTTAGATATACATCTTTTCAATTACTTAATGATATATTGTTTCGAAATAATTTTGACAGTGTTTTTCTGCGTTGCCTAGAAAACGAAGAATCCAAAAAGGTGTTAGCTGAACTGCATTCTGGCGATGCCAGGGGTCATTTTGGTGGAGATACAACTGACCACAAAGTAATTAGGGATGGATACTATTGGCCCACCTTATTTAAGGATGCTCACACTTTGGATCACAAATGTATAATTTGTCAAAAGGTCGTGGGACAGTTTAAGAAGGTTGCTTTCCCTTTACAACCTGTTACAACAGACACACCATTTCAGCAGTGGGGCCTACATATTATAGGACCAATTAATCCACCTTCCTCACAAAAACACAAGTATGTTCTTATGGCAACAAATTATTTTACGAGGTGGTGTGAGGCTTTACCATTAAACATAGTAAACACAAGTCGGGTAGTTTCATTTTTAAACTCTCATATTATCACTTGTTTTGGAATACCTGAGTGTTTAGTTTTCGACAATGCTTCTTATTTTTCTTCCCTGGATATGAATGTATTTTCTTTATAAAAATGGATTAAGCTAAAATACTCTGCCAGCTATTACCCCCAAGGAAATCGTTTGGCCGAGTCAACAAATAAAAATTTGAGCAAAATAATAAAAAGAATAGTGTCGAAAAATCATAAAAATTGGCACAATGCATTGTACAAGGCACTTTGGGCTGATAGAGTCACTCCAAAAATTCCATCGATAATTCTCCTTTCTTCCTCGTTTACGAAAGAGAAGTCGTCCTTCCTCCACACGTCTTGCTCCCTTCTCTGCAATTATCGCAGAAAGTTCAGAAGGAGGAATGTCCCCCTTTAGAGAATTGGATAAACGCTTTACTAAAACTGGAAGAAGTAAGGACAAAAGAAAAACACATATTAGATCAGCATCAACAAATTGTTAAATGATGGTTTGATACAAGTTTGTCCTCAGAAAGAAATTTTAATGTAGGGGACTTGGTCCTCAAATGGGACAAAGCACACGAGAATAAAGGAGAACATACTAAGTTTCAAAACCTATGGCTGGGGCCTTTTGTCATTTCAGAGAAATCGGGTCCTAGTTCTTTTCGTTTGCACAAGTTAGAAGGACAGCTAGAGTCTTTTCCAGTGAATGGTCAATCTCTCAAGAAATACTTCACCTGAGAAAATCAGACTTACCCCCCTATAAATATCTCTAGCTTTCGTTTTTATTTTGTTTTCCATCTTCTTTCTGTTTCCTTAATAATTATTTCAAAATCACAATTCATTATTGAGATGAATCATATCTTTCACTAGCATCAGTTGAAACAGTTCAATGCCTCTGCACATTAAGTTCTAAACTCAGATCAATAATATATATAAGAAAGTTATGATAAGTCTTTGCCAAATCATTGTTCCTGTTTTTTTGTTGAAGTCTCAGGGAAATACGAATATATTTAAAACTTATTACACCATCCCATTTCTAATGAGATCAACTCAAAGCGCTTCCCCATCCTTGAGATGATTTCTTAATTGAAATCTAAATTTCCAAATTATGATGAAAATTATCATTTCTCCAAGAACAAAAACAAATATTAATGATCAATCCTATGTTGTCTGGCTGTAAAATCTTCTGTATCACTCTGCTCTCTTATTATCATTAAGTTTCTAATTTTTTTATAAACAATTATAGAGAGTTGGAAGCACTTTAATGTGTGTGAATTGTGTGTAAATGATCCGAAATGATCTTTTACATGACTATGGTTGAGTTATTATGCATGCGTTTATTAACCAATTAAGGAAGATTAAAGAAAGAGGAAGAAGATAAGAGAAGTTATCACAACCATATAAACATGTGAAAATCTGAAATGAAGCACTAAACAACAAAAAACCATAACACAAATGTGATAACAGAGTTCGACAATCTCGCCTATGTCTCCGAGCCTTGTCTCAGTGGGATTTTCTTATTTTTGTTATAAGCTTTACAAGTACATTAGGATAGTGCCAAAAGGTTACAAAAATGAGTTATTCATGTTCTAACAGATCTCATGAACCCATCAAAACTGACGGCACCCAAATCGGATGAACGAGGCTCCTAGAAATGGCCTGCAAAGGGGTGTTCCTCAATATCTTCCTTGCATGGCATTGGATTTTGGCTCAACAATCCAACATCATAAACTTGTTATAAACCACCACTAATCTCCCCATGGCCTCAATAAGTCTTGGTTTATATAGGCTTGAATTTGGTAACCATCTCCCAACTTCCCCCCAAGATCTAGCCTCAAAAAGGGCCCAATATCTCCCAATAATGGGCAAAATCCCCCAAATTTGTGGAGAAAATCAATAAAAAACTCAAAATACCAAAGTATAAAACCCACTTTGCAATATTATGGGGCTAAGCGCCTTTTCCTGGGTGCACACTCCTAATATAGGGTCACATTGGCTTCATATGGCCAAGCGCCAACCCCCCTAGGGGCTGCGCACTGGCCCTTACCCTGAAAACATTGGTCACATGGAAATGAGTGATAAGACTGTGTCCCAACCCCTATGCCAACAGAAAAAAAAATAGCACCAAGTCATGTGGAGCCGCCTGCGACCAGGGGTTAGGCTCTTATCCATTCGTGCCACTGCATTAAAGCTCGGTCATATGTGAAAGGTGTCCCGAAACCGTGGGCTGTCCCTAGTCCTCCATGCCAGGAAAACAACCCTGGGTCATATAACATATAATAGGACTGCTATCAGAGGTTTGATCCTTATCCATGATGCAATGATCACATACACCTGCAATCTTTTGGTAAGGTCCCATGGGTACGCTGAGGGTTGGCGCTAGGCCCCATCCCAAACCTACGTTTGAACAACCACCAACCAAACTTAATTTAAGTTTGTACATATAGTTAACAATGTACAAAGGAGGGTGAGTTGGATAGCCCAACCCTACCAAACCCTTAGCCTGGTGGATAGGTCATGCGTTCGATTCAGACAAACTCCATACAATTTTGCAAGAACCAAACAACCAACCCATGGGTGCCATGTGGAATCCCATATCTGGGCGACATGGAACCCCTCCATTCGTTGATTTACGATGCCATGTGTCAGTCAACGATTCACCCATGTGTCAACACCATACCTGCCACCTGTCTTCCCTGTCATAGATATACCTTGTCATGTGTCATCGTACGGTAGGGCCACTTGGAACCTATACGAGTGTGCCATGTGTCACCCTTCCAATGGTGACACATGTCACTTCCTGGTTGGTCCACATCAACTGTATGACCGTACGACTTGTACAGTCAACTACCACGTGGCACTATACGGACTGTACAATCAACATTTTTTTGTCTGTTTGGAAAAACGAATAGAACATGATATCAAAAGCATACAATGTTTGTTTGAGCCTGTTCACATTGCGTTGGGTTCGTATCGATCAGGTCTACACACACGTATGTTTTGAAGCCATTCTGAGAACATTTTTTTTAGGCCTTTCTGAGCCCCATCAAGCTCCTAGATCTGAATATGGATCACACCTTCCCACTAAAGGACCTTTTGGTCCCCAAAAGGTTACAAAAATGGATTTTGACTGATACATACTCATAAGGATGAAATAAAAACACAATGTTGTACAAAAATGATGTTATAACAGGTCATCATTTCAACATGTGTGATTACATTAATGGAAGCAAAATACAATGAAGTTGTGACAACCACTTTTGGAAAAACCAAGTGGATGGTTTCTTTCCTTCACGATGTTTCTCTTACTTCACTGGTAATATTTTCTCCTTCACAAGCACATGGGAAATCCTTTTTTCCTTCCTTGGATGAAGCTCCGGATTAAGCTTCCAACAACTAGCCTTTTGATGTCCAACCTTGTTGCAAAATGTGCACTGAGTTTTTGGCATGTAGACCTGTTTACCCTTCTCTTTCTTCCATTGTGGAGTTGAGTCTTTATGTCGTGTTTCCTTCCTGGTTGACATAGGTTTCCTGTACAACGTTTGTCTCTTCCAACACTTGGAAACAAAATTCTTGGGTGAATGACAATAAGTACATGGATAATTATTCCACAAGTTTCAGATTACTTGATTATGTTATTTATAATAGAAAAGAGAATTGGTAAAAACATGACCATTATACCTTCCATGTTGATCTTCACTTTTCTTTGGAGATGACTTGAATTCACTACCAAAATCCTGAAGTGATGCACCATTACCTTTTGTGAAGTGTTCCTGCAATGACTTAAGCTGGCCATATGAAGCATTACTTGCTTTTGAAGTTTTGGAACCAATCTTGGAGGATGCTCCAAGTTCCACTTCGCCATATCCCAATCCTAAGTATCAAGGCATTTCCACAACCTCCATAGGATTAAATATACCTTGGCCCTCAATTCCAAGGCCCATTCCTTATTCATAACCCATCTTGGTTAGTATTATCAAACCTACACCTTTTGTATGTTTTTCAAATGCATCGAAACCATCTTGATGGGAACAAGGAAAATTTGATGAATGACCTTCACTGCATACCTCAGAGACATTTTCTGAAACATATGTAGAAGGAACTTCCTTCAATCCTTCTTTTCCTTTGTTGTTGTTTTAAGATTTCACTTGAAACAAGCTCTTTCATTCCAAGTATTCTTCATACAACACTTTCACCATCTCGGCCATGGAAAACACCGAATTTATGAAATCCTTCTCATCTTGAAAAATTTCTCCTGTAGATGCCATTTTCTCCCTTGAGATGAGCTCTTCCATGTTTAACATGCAAAGCTCAAATCCAAATGTCAACTAGCTTTGATACCACTTGATCTGAAATGATCTTTTACACGACTATGGTTGAGTTATTATGCATGTGTTGATTAACCAATTAAGGAATCTTACAGAAAGAGAAAGAATATAAGAGAAGTTAACACAACCATATAAACATGTGCAGATCTGAAATGAAGCAATAAACAACAAATAACACAAATGTGATAACGAAGTTCAAAAATCTCGCCTACGTTTGTAGGCCTTGTCTCAGTGGGATTTGCTTATTTCTATTCAAAGCTTTACTAGTACATCATTATAGTGGCAAAATGTTACAACAATGAGCTGGTCGTGTTCTACCAGATCTCATAAACCCATCAAAAGAAACAACACTCGAATCGGATGAACGAGGCTCCCAGAAATGGTCTGCAAAGGTGCGCTCCTCAATATCTTCCCTACATGACATTGGATTTTGGCTCAACAATCCAACATCATAAACCTGTTTTGAACCACCACTAATCTCCCCATGGCTTCAAGAAAGCCTAATTTATATAGGCCTTAAGTTGGTAACCATATCCCAACTTCCCCCCAAGATCTGGCCTAAAAAAGGGCCCAATATCTCCCAATAATGGGAAAAATCTCCCAAATCCGTGGAGAAAATCAATAAAAAAATCAAAACACCAAAGTATAAAACCCACTTTGCAATATTATAGGGATAATCTCCTTTTCTTGGCACACTCTCCTAATACAAGGTCACATTGGCTTCATATGGCCAAGCGCCAACTCCCTAGGGGCTGCTCACTGGCCCTTACCTCAAAAACATTGGTCACATGGAAACGAGTGTTAGGAACGTGTCCCAACCCCTGCGCTAACAACCAAACAAATAGAACCGAGTCATGTGGAGCCGCCCGCGACCAGGGTCTAGGCTCTTATCCATCTGCGCCACTACATTAGAGCTCGATCATATGTGAAAGGTGTCTCGAAACCGTGGGCTGTCCCTAGTCCTTCACGCCAGGAAACAAACCTCGGGTCATATAGCATATAATAGGACCAGGATCGAAAGTTTTATCCTTATTTGTGCTAGCAACGAGCACATACACCCGTAGTCTCGTGGTAAGGTCCGATAGGTACGCCGAGGGCTGGGGCTAGGCGCCAACCCAAACCTCTATCCAAACAACCACCAACCAAAATCAAATTCAAGTTTGTACATATAGTTAACAATGTACAAAGGTAGGCGAGTTAGCTAGGCCAGCCCTACCAAACCCTTAGCCCGGTGGATAGGTCATGCTTTCGATTCTGGCAAACTCCATACAATTTGCAAGAACCAAACAACCAACCCATGGGTGCCACGTGGTAACCCATGTCTGGGCCACGTGGCACCCCTCCATTCACTGATTTCTGATGCCACATGTCAGTCAACAATTATCCCATGTGTCAATACCATACCTGTCACCTGTCTGCCATGTCATAGTTGTACCTTGCCACGTGTCACTGTACAGTAGGGCCACGTGGCACCTGTACGAGCATACCATGTCTCACCCTTCTAGTGGTGACACATGTCACTTCCTGGTTGGTCCACGTCAGTTGTATGAAATTTCCCAACTGTTCTGCCACATCAGTTGTACGGTCGTATGACCTGTACAGTTAGATGCCACGTGGGACTGTATGGATTGTACAATCAACATTTTTTTTGCCTGTTTGGAAAAACGAACAAAATGCGATATCAGGAGCATACCTTGTCTGTTTGAGCTAGTTCAAGTTGCGTTGGGTTCGTATCAATGAGGTATACACACAAATCTGTTTTGAATACATTCTGAGAACATTGGGTTTTAAGCCTTTTTGAGCCCCATCAAGCTCCTGGATCCGAATCTAGATCAGTAAACCCGCTGAGATACTGAATAGGTCTACTGGCAGTGGATAAATGCACAAATGATACCAAGACAACTTCGTTGGGGTACTGAACGGGTCTGCTGGCAACAAAGTAATGTCAGGTTCAAGATCCTTCAGGTATGTTTTTAAATTGATCGGATATCACGATATTTTTATCATAGATGGACGACTTTTGGATGGGATCGAAGTATTGAAGATGGTTAAATGACATCCCTGCTGAGGCTATAAACACCTACTGGAAGCAATGGCCTTGTCAACGATATTAGTGTTACTTGTACAAATATTGTTACCCTTTTGATTGAAACGAAATTTCGTATTACAATCTTTTGGCAAAACTTTCTTCAATGGTGTGACTGTGTTAATTTTTTGAGTTAATGTCAGAACATTTAGTCTGTTTCTTAATTGTTTTTAGTAAATATTTGATTTATCTGTTCCTTGATATGAAGTTTTGATGATGCAGAGATAACTTCTTCGCCCAACGAGTCGCCATTGTTGGAAGCCAATTATTCGTGTCGTTTTCATCGATATTTAAAACATAGTTTTGACGAAAGAATTTTTTTAATAGTTTCCTCTTTGTGTCCACGAAGACTTCAATTATGATTTTTGTTTGAAAAAATCGTTTGATTGGTTGTTGTGTGTTTTTGAGTTTATTTCTTTCAATAAATCTCTCGTTTCTTCTTGTTCAATTTCATGACTGTTTAAGCATGAAATTGAAACAAGCTTGGTCTAAACACAACTTACAAATTCTAAAGATTCTTCTTATGAAATTGGATGGGTACTTAAAAACACCTAATGATATTAATAACCTTAAAGGGTATTGAGCATATCGTTTTGTGAATTGTTTCTTTACCATTAGTATATGAGTTGATCACCTTTGGGTTATGAATTAATTGTTTTATTCATTTGGAGTTTTGATTATCACCTACCACCTCCACGATCACTTATGAAACTAAACTTTGATATAAATTTGAAATATGAATGCTATCCCCTATTGTCATATCCCAGTCTAATCACTGTTGTACAGAACTGTCAATCATGCTCTGAAACAATTACACCCTCATCCTACTGGATTAAGCTCGCATTCATTGCATTGTTTGTGGTGTTTCATTTTGGGGCTAGGTTCTCAATAGAGGAAGTGGTTTTCAATTACGTGGGTCCTATGGTTCAATATTCAATCAACAACCTGAGTAGTGGTTATGGTGGCCTTCTCCCGAATCCTTAGTTATCGGGCCACCTCCAAAAATGTAGAACTTATCATTCATATCAGGGGGTTTGCAAACACATGCCCCTCTTTGCTACACCTGATGGTATATCGTGACCAAGTCCATGGCCTATGTGGTAAGGATAGAGCCGAATGGATCACAGGCTTTGCTCTCCCACAATGATGTTGTGGATGATCTCACGGTCTTTGGGTGGGTTAAGTTCATACAGTCGTTTGAGGGATTTAACCTTGAAGTCGCTCAAGCTTTCGCCCAGACCTTCTACTGTACTAGGGCCAGAATAGGTGATTTACAATTGCAAGTCAGTAAGGAATCGATTGTAGAAGACACATGCCTATCATGAGAAGGAGATCATTGTTTCAAGAATCTCAAAATCGAAGGTATTCCTTGGCACCTGTTAATGATTTCCAAGAAGTCCCGATATGATGTCAAAGGTACACCCATAAATATTTTCAAGCATCAATGGTACGATTTGTTGTTAATTATCAAGCAATTTGTTACCTGCGAGGGACGATATGGATTAGTATTTCTGTTTCATATACGCATGTTGATGGTTTTCTTAGGTTTTAGTGTAAATATGTCGTTTTACCTACTTAAAAACCTTCAAAAAATGGCTAGATTTTACCAAAGGTAAAACCCTAATGCACAATCTAGTCTCTTTGATCATGGCTTGATTTGAATATTAGTCATTTCCCAATTGTCAAAGGCTGGAGATAAATGGAAAATTTTCATGGATAGGAATGGTTTTGTTCCAATCACACCTGAAACAGTAAGCGACTCACCCCTGTCTTTTAACGAGCCCACCAACCCTTGCCCATCGACTCACTCTCTACGAGACCTTCATGTTGAATTGCAAGAAGACCCTATCTCATTTACCAAAACCCCTGTTGATTTGCGTAAATCAACTAGAGGCACACATCAAAGGCACAATTTCGTTCCTAAAAAATCTTTAGAGGATGTGATGGATAAATTGAAGGGCAAGGTCTCTGTTACTCCTAATCCTGAGCAAGATGTGGTTGATATAAATGAAATTAAAACCAAGAGACAGGGAAAACATAAAACACAGAGGGTTATAGATATTGATTTCAAGAACAAAAGGAGCGGCTGACTCCTTTCCATAATGGTAAGGAATCGACATCACAACCACGAAAATCCTATCCCCATTATTGATGTTGAAAACTAGATCTCTATTGATGATATCGATGTTGATTCACCCCAATACGATTTCGTGTCTAATTTGCCTCATTTTTTAAAGGAACACGAAGGTTTCTCGGGTATTCAATATGACCTCAAAAGGATTATGGAACAGGGTGAACCTCTTACTACAAATCAAACTCGTCCATTGCTAAATCTAGAACTGGTGTATTGTGAAAATTGTTTTGATTGGATCCAAAGATACTATTGAGACATCCCTTACCTACAGGATCAATTGAATCAAGTGATCACTTAGAACTCAATTTTGGAAAAGGAAAATGATGATCTCATAGCTTGCATCCGATCGAATTGGCTCAGAGCCAACAAAAAATTCAAGAGATCGGGAGATGTGATTATAAAAAACCACACCAGTTTCAATGCTATTGTAAATTCAGATTTGTCTGATATTTCCCTTTCAAATTTCTATTTGGTAAATAATTTTTTTGTAATTCACGATTCGATTTTGTTTGGATAATAAATGAATTCGTTTTTATTTTGTTTTATTTATACCAACTACAAAATCGAATATTTTGTAGCTTGTCGTTTACATTTATTTATTTGATTTTGTCGAATTTAGATTTCCTTTTTCTTTGTCTCAGGTGAACAACAGGTCAATGTGCATTGATTAATGGAACGAGTCAAAAGTTGGGCATATAATGGATTTGTAAATTTTATTTTTGAAAAACAATGTTTTAATGATGTAACTATTTTTGAACAAACTTTTCTTATGGTTATTTTTTTTTGTAAAAGCTTTTTAGAGTAGATCTGTCTCTATCTTTCATGATATTAGGAATAAACTAGGAACTTGTTTTAAATAGCACTACTTTCCCAGGGAGAGGAGCAATTCCTCTTGGACCATATGATGGACTTGTTATTTTGAAACTATATGGGATGCAATTTACTCTTTGGATTTCATCCTTTTATAGACTGTGCAATGTTATTATTGTTTCTCATATAATTTCCGGACATGGAAATTTATTTGTATTGAACTAGCTTTAGACTGTTTTGCATATAATTTTTCATGTTATGTTTTTTTTTTACGTGGTTCATTATATTTTGTTTCTCTTAATATCTGTGACTGATATTCTATGTATGCATTTTGAGTTTACATCTAATGTTGGGTAGTCAGTAATATCATTTGCTGAGAGTTGGAGTTTATTTCACTTTCATCTATTGGACATTTTAAAGTCACATGAGATAAAATCTATTTTCCTTTCTGTCATAATAGACTTGTTCCAGAATATAAAAGAATTCCTTGAGTTGTTTCAGGAAGTATCATTCTTGCTTTTGTCATAGATTGATACTTGACACAGGTTAAGTGGAGCTTATACAAACACAGAAAGACGAAACTAGCTTAGTACAACTCATCAACGTCAGGTTAGTTAGTTTATATTTTATTTGATTTGTTGATTTGCGAATGAATAATGATTACATCATTTAAACGTTAAATTCTTTGTCCATTATCGTGATATCATTTATAATCTTATTCACTCATTGTTTATTATTTTTTCGTTCATAGTACAAAAACAATTTGCATCATGTTTTGATCCATTAGTTGAAAACAATCATTTTAATGAGGCTTTATTTAAACCTTGTAATTGTATATATCTACTATATATAATATTACTATCAATTGAGTAATTGTATTAATGTGTTGATTGATAGGATTGTACATTTAGTTAGTTCTATATCTTGTAAATTTATTAGAATCCTAGTTGTCTAACGGAGCCATAAAACCCGTCAGGGTAGATTATTCCAAACAACTTGGGGTAAATAGACAAACTCGGTATATATATTCCCTTATCATTGACGGTGTGTCATACATGACTGTCAAAAATAACCTTTTTTCCAATTCTACCTTTGGAATTTCGTTCTCATCTTTGATGGTATGAGTGTGAAGATTATGTTCAAGTTTACTATATTGCTCGATTACTTTAGAGTTGGACTGAAGTGGAAACTATGACTTCTATGAGAATATTACCTCGGACATGCATGGTGAGAAATGATCAAATTCAAAATCACACAAACAATTTCCTAAGACCGAGAATTCTATAGAATAAGGTTCATTAGGAGCTTCCATTTCAGTGATGATATGCTTCAAATATTTTTCCTTGTTGATCCTGATCATGTTAGGGTTTCCCTTCAGTGGTAACCATAAGTGGGACCAATCCGTATTGAAATATACATGTAATTTTTGGACCAATCCCTACTTAACAACATCCCATAGGCTCCTGGAATGTATACAATTATGATTTCTATGACCTGGTGGAATTTTGGGTTAGAGGCAAGTTGGATCATAACATATTTCAGTTCCCCAATCACCTTAACTTCAGTTCTGTCTAGTTGAATAATATGTGTGTCACTTTTGGTAGGAGTAGCATTCATCTTATTGCATACTGATAGAGGCATGATGTTTGAGGAAGAACCATAATGAACTAAGTGACTGTGAAAATTTCTGTTATAAATTTCAAATGTTAACAAAAACGATGGGACAAATGACCTAGGTTTCTTATCAGTAGGCGTCGTGTTTAAGTTATGCTTTCTGATTTCTCCAGATTATCCTTTCCTCGAGCTTGGATTTGGATTTGGATTTACCATAATCTTTTCATCCTCCTTCAAAGCCTGTAACAATAGATCCTTTTGTTGGGGAATTCTTCATAAGTCCATGAAAAAAATATTGTCTTTCAACTTCTTTAGGTCTTCTACCACGTTATATTGTAGTTTTGTTGTTTTGTGAGTTTGGAAATTTGGGGCAAGATTAAGTGGTGAGGTTTTTTGAGTCGGGGAGGTGTTTTTCTCGGGTCTCTTAGGAGCTTGTGTTAGAACAAGTTGATTTGGCACGAAGGCTCCCTTGCTCCTAGTTTGAACCACCAAAACTTCTAGTGATTCTTCTTCTTCTTCTGTAGGAGTGTCAAAAGTTGACGTATGGATGACATCTCAAAAAACCATAACTATTTTCTTAGGTGTCTCACTAACCTGATTTTTTGTAGTATTTGATGTCTGATCATCGGTTTTTTCAGTTAGATTACAACCATCCAAGAAACGATTGGCCAACAAGTTCATGGCATTAACCCATTAAGGGCAATGTTTTTTTGAATGTTGTTCTTGGTGATAATTACAATAAGAATCAGAGGCCACTTCTCCTAAATCTATGTTTAAGTTAGAAGGTGGAGGTTCTATGGCCTTAAACAATAAGGGTTCTATAAAAAAAGGTTTCTAAGGTCTAGGGATTGATGTACCTTCCCCCGTGTTCCTCTTCATGTCCACATGTATGCATTTCCTTTATCAGTGTTTCATTCTGCTTGTTTACCCGATCGCCATGTCAAAAAAATTCCTCTTCTAGATGGTTGTTGCATTTCCTTTATATCTAAGGATATTTGAATTTCCTTACAACCTTTCATTTGGAAGTCAATAATTTTGGCTTCCTCAAAATTCTCAACGAGAGTAAGTTTAGTGACCTTTTTTATAAACATAGAGATAGATGCTGGTAACGAGTTAGAATATACCTCAATCTGTAGTTCTTGGGAAGGTTTAACATCAGGTTGAAATTTTTTGAGCACGGTTGTAAATATTTGATTAAAATCTTTGACCTTTTCTTTGGGTCCCATGGTGGCAGTGAAAATCTCAACCATCAAAGCTCCAGTGGTTGTTTCTTCAAGAAATTTATTCATAAAGTCCTTCTGAAAATTTGTCCAACTATTGATGGAACCAACCGGGAGGTTAAGATACCATGTTGAGTCTGAGTTCTCAAAGGTATAAAGGAACAATTTACATACTACGTCTTCATGTTGGATGTTCATTAATATTATTTCCAATATGAACTTGTTAATGTGGTCTTCAGGTAACCCAGAGGTTTCAGCATCAAATTTGGGGAGAACTTTCTTCGGGTTTCCAGGAAAATGATGTGACCTTCTGGGACTTCTTCATTTCTATTTTCCATATCATCTGAATCATTATATGAGTCTTCTAAGTTAGAACCAACTTCTTCAGATTCAAAATTATCAGGATTAGAATGTGTACTTGTTGGTGGGGTAACGATAGGAGTTTCGTGAATAAAACTGAGAGGCTAGTCAATTTAAGTCAGAGAAAAATATAGTAGGTCTTCATCTGTATGGACAAAAGTGTGATCTGGGGTATCAACAACCAATCTTGTTTCTTTTTTTTTTTGCGGGGAAGAAACAAATATAATGGAAATGCTTTGATTTTTCGAGCATAATTTCTCGTAATCCTCCTAAACGTGTTTATTTTGTCATGGGAAATCACATAGGGAATTTCTTGGTGAAGGTTCTATTGATGTCTTGGTAGATGCGAGAGGTATTAACCTCCACGTGTAACCTATGAATTAGAATAGAATATTCCAAAAAAAAGTGAACCATTGAACATAGGTGTGGAAACTCTAGAAGAATTCGACCTAGCAGAATAAATAATATCAAAATATTATCTTCCAGAAAGACAAGTCAGCTCCACATGAAAAAGATAAATGGAAAATATAATTACCAAAAAGTGAGGTCTCCCCAACCAAAAATTTTATTGGACAAATTAATATAAATAGAGGATGTTTTATCTCATTTGGATACCGAGTTAGATCACAAGTATTATGGAGAGCTGTAGTTGCAAGGAGGAATAAGGGTGTATGGTCATGTCTTGGTCTTGGTCTCTCTCTAACACTATCAAGTGATATTCTTGGTGATTCTCTTGATGGTTCTTGGTGAAACTCTTTTTGATATTCTTGCTAAGTATGGAGAAATTTTGAGAGAGTAGTGCAGATGCAACTACTATAGTTGTGTATGGTGATGGTTTTGTGGATATGGAGACTCTCTCTCTTGTGCACTACCCTTGGGGAAGGAGCGCTCTTTGTGCCTTGAGTTGTTGTTGTAGTTAGGAGCTAGGGTTTATCTATTGGTTTTGGAGTAGGCTTGCCGATATTATTTTAAGTAAAGTTTAGTGTGATTGGGGGTGGCATATGTGAATTCCCATGGTTGGGTGACAATGATGTGACATTATCTATGGTTAAACGAGCATACCAAAATTTCAACATGGTATCAGAGTTGGTTCCCTTCGTAACAGTCTAACTGTTGGAAGGAAGATCCTCATTTTACCCCATTTTCAAGCTCATTGAGAACTTACTGAACTCACTAAGAAAGTCGCCTAAGTAGGGTGCATCTCTTCCCTGGATCATATCTGCAAATTTCTAAAGTTGAGAAATCAGGGTTTCCTCATAAAACCCTATGTCTGCAGTGCTAGTTGCAATTGTAGTATTAGTTCCTTAGTGTTAGTTACAACACTAGTTACAACTTCAATTGAAACAACATTTGTAGTTCCAATTGCAACCCGAGTTACAGTGCCATTTGTAGCTTTGGAGTTTTCCTGAAGTCGAAACTACGACTTCTGTGAGAATATTACCTCGGATAGGCACGGTGAGGAATTACCAAATTCAAAATCAAATGAATAATTTCCTAAGACTGAGAATTATATAGAAGAAGGTTCGTTAGGAGCTTCCAGTTCAGTGACAATATGTTTCAAATATTTTTCCCGGTTAATCCTGATCACGTTAGGGTTTCCCTTCAGTGGTAACCAGAAGTGGGACCAATTTGTATTTAAATATCCATGTAATTTGTTGTACCAATCCTTGCTTTAAAACATCCTGTCGGCTTCAAGAATGTCTACATCTATGATGTCTATGACCTGGTGGAATTTTGGGTTAGAGGCAATTTGGATCATAACATCTTTCAGTTCCCCAATCACCTTTACTTCAGTTCTGTCTAGTTGAATAATATACGTGTCACTTTTGGTAGGATTAGCATTCATATTCTTGCATATTGACATAGGAATGGTGTTTTAGGAAGCACCAAAATCAACTAAGCGACTGCGCAAATTTCTGTTATAAATTTCAAATGTTAATAAAAATGGTGGGATAGATGACCGAGGTTTCTTATTAGCAAAGATTGTGTTTAAGTTAGGCTTTCTGATTTCTCTAGAGTTTCCTTTTCTTGAGCTTGGATTTGGATTTGGATTTACCATAAGCTTATTATCCTCCTTCAAAGCCTGTAAAAATATATCCTTTTGTTGAGGAATTCTGCATAAGTGCATGAAAACAATATTGTCTTTCAACTTCTTTAGGTCTTCTACCACGTTATATTCTAGTTTTGATGTTTTGTGAGTTTGGAAATTTGGGGCAGGATTAAGTGGTGAGGTTGTTTGAGTCGAGGAGGTGTTGTTTAAGTCGAGGAGGTGTTTTTCTCAGGTATGTTAGGAGATTGCGTTATAATAGGCTAGTTTGGTATGAAGGGTCCCATGCTCCTAGTTTAAACTACCAAAACTTCCGGTGATTCTTCTTCTTCTTTTGTAGGACTATCAAAAGCTGAGTGTGAAGGGTTTTTTGGTGTCAACACTTATGAATTTCGGGTCTTTCACAAAAAATGATGTTGGCGCAGAATTGATAAGACTAAGGTCCTTCTCAGGTTACCAACAAAAGGTACCATGTAGTCTAGAGCGTTGGCATTTTCATCTCCTCCGAAGAGAATAAGTCTCACCCGAAGCACAACCAAGACAAAAGGATAGGGAAGGGAAAGGAGAATACTTAGGAGGGTTCACAGAACCTTCAAGATTCACCATGATCTTGTGCAAGACAAGATAACTACATAATAGATCTGAGCTCATACACAAAGGAACTGAAGCTACTTAAGTTGTGAAACACATTCATACACAGAAAAATCGTATGGAACTTATGAAGCATATGGAAGTACTGTAAAGATACAACGCACAAGCATAAACACAGAATGACGCAACATATTTTGAAATTTTGGATCCTTCTTTATATATCGTCTTCAGATCTTATTAGATACAACCTTAGAGATACAAATTAATGCTTTGTTACATACTTTTGGCTCTGGACCCATGTCGCAAAGCTCTATTTACCCAAAACTATATACAAATTACATTTACATAACTAAAATCCAACTTATCAACAATAGACAACAACATGTAGAATAAACAACCTGGATAGAACAACAAGGAAAGAACCCATTTACAAT
>ML784435.1:323514-347447 GCA_009831015.1 Picea engelmannii
GGGAAATGTTAAGTGTTGAGAGCTTCCTTTAATTCTCTAAATAAACTATCCCTTCTTCATTCTACCGACAAGGCATATTAAGCTAGGAAAACATTTAAAACCAACGAAACAAAAGAAACAAAATTTAAAACTCATTAAGGTTTTACGAGAATCAAAGCATAAAGACAAAATTAAAGAAAGTGGTACACTTAAAAATTAAAGAAATTAAGGGTGTGTTGAGTTCTCAACAAATGGTGATTCAGTAGTAGAAGCCAAACTTTATGTTCCTCTTTTACTGATATTGATATATGCTTTGGGAGTTGGACTTCAACTTGATAAAATGACCTATGGATGATTCCCCAATATGTGTATATATAACCCAAGGAACATTCCCGTCGACCACTTGTGGGAATTCACTTGATTCCATGCCTCTTTCCATTAAACCAATGAATTATACCCACCTGACAAGAATTGAGTTGGAATTCAAGGTTTCTAGGAAGGCATGGTGTTATTAATTTTTCAGAGTTAAGAACTTGACCATGGTGTTGCTTCGCTTCCAACAAGCGTCCATATCCACGACAGAGTCACCCCGATATCACAGACCTTGTTCTACTGCCAACGAGTGTCCATAGCCTCGATGGAGATATCTACATACCCTCCCAGATTATACATTATTTCTTATTATCTTGTATCTGACTTTGTTGCATAGGTACCAAGAATGAATTAGGGAGGAGGATATCTGTTTCTTGTTGGAGGAACACAACTTCATAATTTTATTTATTGTCTTTCCTAAAAAGTATGAGAACCAATTCTACTCTATCTGGGGTGTTGGTCATACTTTCATCTATTCCATTTCCCTCGATATTCCTTGGTCATGAGGTAAGAAACTTGTTTTATCCTCGAGTAATTTCTATAGATAAATGTGAATTATTCATGCATTGAAGTCTCTAGTCTAGTAAGCCTTCCCAATTTGTCTGTGATGTTTGAAAGATTGAAAAAAATAGAGAACCATATTCTACAGATTACACCATAATTTAAACATAAAATACCCCTGTAACCATAACTATAAATTTAAAATGAAACCAAAGAAAGAAATAAAAAAATAATAAACAAAGAAAGGATGAGTTGGAAAAAAAGACGCTAACCTAGCTAATGCAAAACAAATGAAAGACAATGAAAAGTAAACTATAGTGCAAGAGACCGATTAAAAAAAAGCTATGAAAATAATTTTTTTAGGGCTTGGCCATTAAGATGGATATCCTCAAGCTCACCTCTAATATTTTGCAATCGATATGTGCATAAGCCTATTTTCTCAACAATTTGGAACAGTCGAAGCCATAGGTTTTGTTTAGTTTGTTGATTTTGTCCCACTTGAGAACTAAATCTCCTAGTTCAAAATTCTTATCCCCAGCCTTGTGTTTATCAAACTATTTTTTAACTATTTTTTGATGGGTTGCAAAATTCCTCCTAGCTTGTTCTCGTTCTTCTTCAACCATTAGTAGGGTATCTATCCTGTGTTGCATGATGGATAAGGGATTCCCTCTTGGGGATTGAGAGAGTTGGAAGGATGTGAGATATAGGTTAGATGGCATAATAAATTCTTGTTCGTACACCAGGAAATAATGAGAATTCCCTAGGGCTTCCTTAGGATTTACCTTGTTATCCCATAGAGCGTTTTGAAGTGCATTATGCCAATTCCATTGATTTTGTACCACTGTCTTCTTAAGGATCATTATCAGGTTTTTATTAGTAGACTCGGTGACACCATTCCCCCGTGGAAAATAGTTGGTATGGTATTTCATAATAATCCCTTTATCTAAAGAAAATCCAGTTAAGAGTGTAGAAGAGAAATTAGCAACATTATCAAATACCAAAACATGAAGTACCCCAAACCTTGTCATGATGTGCTTCTCTAGAAACTATATCACTACTTTTTCATTGACCCGGGCAATATATTCCGACCACCTTGTAAAGTAATTAGTTGCCGCGAGTATGTATTTTTGTTGTTTTGATGAGTTTGGATTTATCTCCCCTATAATATCTATTCCTCATTGCTCAAAAGGCCTAGAAATTGTCACTGGTTGCAATGGAATGACATCCTTCTTCTCTTTTCCCACTTATTTGACAAAATTTTCATTTTCTAACATATGAGTTAGAGTCCCTGAAAAAATTTGGCCAATAATATCCTACCCTTAATATTTTGTGAGCGATGGTTTCTCCTGCAAAGTGTCCCCCTGCAGGACCATCATGAAGTTCCTCTAACACTCTCTCAACGTCTGTTTTTTTTGAGATATCTTAGCAACACACTGTCATAATTCCTATGGAAAAGTACATAATTTATGAGACAATACTGAGAAAATTTTAGCCTGAGCACTCTCCTTTCCCTGGCATTTAAGTGTTCAGGGCAAGTGCCATGATGCAAGAAATAATATAAGTTCGTATAAAACCAATCCTACTCGAGTGGGATATAGATTACTTCATTACACCACAGGGACAACTCATTATCCTAACCTGAATTTTATGATTCTATAAGGTCTTGGGATTCTGCAACTAGTTTACACAACCCTTGGCCCCTAACTATATTTGTTGATTTAATGTCTAGATAAAATTCTTGGATGAAAACCATCTAATTACCTCTCCTTTCTCCCATTTCTTGTTTCATGAAAAGTGACCTCACCACTAGATGAGGCACTATAACCTTGGTATGGTTCTTCAGTATATACGATTTGAAGTGTTTTACTGCTTTATAGACAACATAAGACTATTTGTCAATGGAAGGGTAGTTAAGTTCATGTCTTTGGATATTTGTGCTCATAAATGAGATAGGGGCCTCGTTGTTATTGTCATCCTTTTGAGTGAGGACCTCAACTAAGGACTGATAGGAGGTAAAAGTGTAAATAAATAAATATTTGCTGAAATTGGGACTCCATAGAACATGGGCTTGGGAAATGTAAGATTTTATTTCATTGAATTCCTTTCTCCATTCCTCACTTGATTTAAACTCTACACCTTTGTGTACCATGTTTTGTAGTGGTTTGATTATTTCTGCGAAGTTAGGTGTGAATTTCCTCACGAAATTGATCCTTCCAAAGAAAGATTGCATGGCCTTGTTGTTGTGAGGTAGTGGAATATGTGAGATGGAATTTACTATTTTGGGGTCAATATTGATGCCATATTTAAAAATAATGTGTCCTTACAATTTTCGTTCCTCCACCCGAAATATAGTATTTTTTGGGATTAGAGATATTCCCTACTTCCTGCACCTTTCAAAAATTTGGGTAAGGTGAGCAATGTGGTCTTCTCTACTCTCGGAGTAAACCACAACATCGTCTAAGTAGACCACCACACATTTTTTTATAAACCCTATAAAGGCCAAATCCATGGCTCTGTGGAAGGTTTCTCCTGCATTAATCAATCCAAATGGCATGCGTTTATAGGCGCACATACTCCACTTAGAATGAAAAGTTGTCTTTAGTCTATCTTCTTCTGATACCAAAAATTGGTTATATCTTGAGAATCCGTCTGAGTGAAAAAATCTCGGATCCATATACTGTCTGTAGGAGTTGTTCCATGGGGGGAACAAGATAGTTATCTTTTGCTGAAGCCCTGTTCAAGTTTCTGAAGTCTACACATACAAATTTCTCCTGACTTCTTTTTAACGAGAACTAAGTTGGATACCCATGCATAATGTCCCACTTGAAATATTATCTTGACATACAATATCTTTTTCAACTCTTTCTGCATCAGGGGTTCCAGAGACGGATGAAAATTTCTTAGTTTCTATTGGAACGACTTGACTTTGGATCTTAGTGGGATGGTGTGCTGGATGATCCTAGTATCATATGTTTTCAAATCTTGATAGGACCAAGAAAAAACATCCCGATACTCTTTAAGAAAATTTAGGTAAGACTTCTTTTCCTCAGGGGATAGTGATTTCCCGAGGTTAATATTCTTGGGGTTGTCGACAGTTCCTAGATTTATAACTTCATAGGAAAGACAAGAATTGCTCATTTTGACATTCTTGGGATGTTTAATTTTTTCTCGTAAATAAAAGAGGTTTTCGAGGTTGACCCCTCCTTTAGGCATAGTGTGAAGTTTGGGTTCAATTTATTTTTTGCCCCTTTCTTCATTATTCTCTCCATATTCATGCTTAGTGAATATCTTCTGAAAAACTTCATTATCGATAGACAAATCCCTAAAGTTTTCTTCATTGGTCAAGAAAGATATAATTTGTTCACCCTCTTCAAATACCCTCCAATTAGTGATGTTTTTAGGGATGGAAGGTTTGTATAACAATTTTATGGTGAACCTAGCAGCTTGATAATCGTTTAGGGGGATAATCTTGAATTTTCTTTTGGAAGAGAATCAATGAGTATATTCTTTGCTCGAGGGATTGTTGTAATGTTGAATGCTAGAAGGTGATTTATCAACCTATGTGCTTCTTGTTGATAATTCCTTAAGTGTGGACAATTGTAGTGGATAGTATTCTATCTGCTTGACTATTATTTCCAAATCACTGATGACAATTAGTTATTTGATATTTAGGTCAATGGATTTCTTAAGTCCTTGAACCAATGCCTCGTATTCCGTGGTGTTGTTTTTGCATTCGAACTCTAATATAAAAGACACTAAACTACATTTTCTTGCTCGATCAATGAAAATGCATCCTATACTAGGCCCCTTATTGGGATTTAGATCCGTCGAAGAACAAAGTCTAGATCTTAGAAGTGAAGTTTGGTACCTGTTGGCAGCCATATATTCGTGTCATTTTCATCGATATTTAAAACATAGTTTTGACGAAAGAAATTTTTTAACAGTTTTATCTTTGTGTCTGTGAAGACTTCAATTATGATTTTAGTTTGAAAAAAATTGTTTGATTGGTTGTTGTGTGTTTTTGAGTTTATTTCTTTCAATAAATCTCTCGTTTGTTCTTGTTCAATTTCATGAATGTTTAAGCATGAAATTGAAACAATCTTGGTCTAAACACATCTTACAAATTCTAAATCTTCTCCTTGTGAAATTGGATGGGTACTTAAAAAAACCTAATGATCTTAAGAACCTTAAAGGGTATTTGAGCATATCATTTTGTGAATTGTTTCTTTACCATTAGTATATGAGTTGATCACCTTTGGGTTATGCCTTAATCATTTATTCATTTGGAGTTTTGATTATCACCTACCACCTCCATGATTGCTTGTGAAAATAAACTTTGATATAACTTTGAAATATGAATGCTATCCCATATTGTCATATCGCAGTCTAATCACTGTTGTACATGACTATCAGTCATGCTCTGAAATAATTACATCCTCGTCCTATTGGCTTAAGCTCACATTAATTGCATCGTTTGTGGTGTTTCATTTTGGGGTTAGGTTCTCAATAGAGGAGGTGGTTTTCAATTATGTGTGTCCTATGGTTTAGTATTCAATCAAAAATCTAAGTGGTGGTTATGGTGGCCTTCTCCCAAAACCTTAGTTATCGGGCCACCTCCGAAAATGTAGAACTTATCATTCATATCGGGTGGTTTCAAACACAATACCCTCTTTGCTACACCTGCTAGTATATCGTGACCAAGTCCATGGCCCCTGTGGTAAGGATAGAGCTGAATGGCTCACATGCCTTGCTCTCCCATGATGACACTGTGGATGATCTCATGGTCTTTGGGTGGGTTAAGTTCATACATTCATTTGAGGGCTTTAACCTTGAAGTCGCTCAATATTTCTCCCATACCTTCGACGGTACTGGGGCCAAAATAGGCGATTTACAGTTTCAAGTCAGCGAGGAATCGATTGCAGAAGCCACATGCTTGTCACGAGAAGGAAACAGTTCATTCAAGAATCTAAAAATTGAAGGTATTCCTTGGCACTTGTTAATGATTTCCAAGAAGTCCCGATACGATGTCAAAGGTACACCCATAAATCTTTTCAAGCCTCGATGGAACGATTTGTTGTTAATTATCAAGCAATTCGTTAACAGTGAGGGATGATATGGATTAATATTTCTATCTCATATATGTCCGTTGATGGTTTTCTTAGGGATTAATCTAAACATGTTTTTATACTTGCTTAAAATCCTCCAAAAGATGGCTAGATTTTACTAAAGGAAAAACCCTAATGCACAGTCCAGTCTCTTTCATCATGGCTTGATTCAAATCTTAGTCATTTCCCAATTGTCAAAGGCTGGAGATAACTGGAAAATTTTTGTGATAGGAATGGTTTTGTTCAAATCACACTTGAAACAATAAGCAACTCACCCCTATGTTTTAATGATCCCACCAGCCCTTGCCCATCGATTCACTCTCTACGAGACATTCATGTCAAATTGCAAGAAGACCCTGTGTCATTTACCAAAACCCCCATTGATTTGCGTAAATCAACTAGAGGCACACGCCAGAGGCACGATTTAGTTCCTCAAAAATCTTTAGAGTGTGTGCTAGATAAATTGAAGGGAAAAGTCTCTGTTACTCCTAATCCTGGGCAAGATGTGGTTGATATAAATGAAATTAAAACCAAGAAACAAGGAAAACATAAAACACAGAGGGTTCCATATATTGATTTCAAGAACAAACGGAGTGACCGATTCCTTTCCATAATGGTCAAGAATCGACATCACAGCCACGAAAATCCTATCCCCATTATTGATGTTGAAGATCAGATATTTTTTGATGATACCAATGCTGATTCACCCCAATATGATTTCGTGTCTAACTTGCCTCCTTTTTTAAAGGAACAAGAAGGTTTCTCAGGTATTCATTATGACCTCAAAAGGATTATCGAACAGGGTGAACCTCTTACTATAGATCAAACTCGTCCATTTCCAAATCTAGAACCAGTGTATTGTGAAAGTTGTTTTGACTGGATCCAAAGATACTATCGAGAAATCTCTTACCTACACGCTCAATTGAATCAAGTGATCACTCAGAACTCAGTTCTGGTAAAGGAAAATGATGATCTCAGAGCTTGCATGCGATCGAATTCGCTCAGAGCCAACAAACTTTTCAAGAGATTGGGAGATGTGATTATAAAAAACTCAACCAGTTTCAATGCTATTGTAAATTCATATTTGTCTGATGTTTCCCTTTCAAATTTCTAATTGGTAAATACTTTTTTTGTAATTCATGATTCGGTTTTGTTTGGATAATAAATGAATTCGTTTTTATTTTGTTTTATTTAGACCAGCTACAAAATCAAAGATTATGTAGCTTGTCTTTTAAATTTATTTATTTTATTTTGTCTAATTTAGATTTCCTTTTTCTTTGTCTCAGGTGAACAACAGGTCAGTGTGCAAGGATTAATGGAACAAGTCAAAATTTGGGCATATAATGGATTTGTAAATTTTGTTTTTGAAAAACAATGTTTTAATGATGTAACTATTTTTGAACAGACTTATCTTATGGTTATTTTGTTTTAGTAAAAGATTTTTAAAGTAGATATGTCTCTATCCATCATGATATGAGGAACCGACTAGGAACTTGTTTTAAATAGCACTACTTGCCTAGGGAGAGGGTAAATTCCTCTTGGACCATATGATGGACTTATTATTTTGAAACTATATGGGATACAATTTACTCTTTGGCTTTCGTCCTTTTGTAGACAGTGCAATGTTTGTAGAATGTGCAATGTTATTATTGTTTCTCATATAATTTTCGGAGATGAAATTTTATTTGTATTAAACTAGATTTAGACTGTTTTGCATATAACTTTTGATGTTATGTTTTTTTTTTTTACGTGGTTCATTATATTTTGGTTCATTATATAACTTTTCATGTTATGTTATATATTTCATATAACTAGCTTTAGATCCTAACGTCGTTCTTGACCCAACTACTATGTCAGAAACAACACCTGACATTCCCGTCGAGCCAATGAAACTAGTTCCTCAAGGGATTAATGTACAAGAAAAATTTCGCCAGTTGATTTTGAGAACTCAAAGTGCTTTGTCTTGAATCAAACAACCTGGTAGACAACTGAATCAACCCCTTGATTTCTCCAATCTGCAAGAACAACCTCAAGACATTGGTTTTCCTGATAACACATTAGTTGGTAATATCACCGATCCTTCTGAAGCATTGATCCTAGGTGTTGGGGGATCCGGTCTCCCACCATCACCACCTGGTTCTTCCCCACCCTCTTAGAGAGAGGAATCCTTAGACGAAAGTAGTTCTTCATCTGAACAATATTAGCCTTCATCTCCACCAAATGCCATGGATAACCTACATAATCCTACTAGACCTTGGCTCGATCAAGATGCCGTGGAAATACCTTGACCCCAACACCTGTTACCCAAACATCCAAAAAAGTGGCTACCCAAATTCGACCCAGATTCGAAGCAATCAACTGAGGATCATATCAAGAAATTCATGTTAGGTGTTAGGCTCTGGAGTGTCGAACAAAAATATTTTTTGTGTAGGTTATTCCCTTACACTTTTGAGAGAAATTCTTTAACCCGGTACTTTGTGCAACAACCCCAAACCATCGTTTCTTGGGATAAGTTTGAAATCCGTTTCCTAGAAAGAATTGGAGATGATAAATCTCCAGAAGTTCTGGTAATAGAGATTTCTAGTATGAAAATGAACCCTAAAGAAAAATTTAAAGATTTCAACCAGAGGTTCCTCACGCTAAAAAATAAAATCCCTGTAGATTTGATGCCTGCGAAAAACTTGAATGTTGCATACTATACTAAGGTCCTACATAAAAATATAGCTATATGGGTTAAAAGGTCAAAAAATAACACATTACTAGAATCCTTTGAGGAGGCAGTCCTTATCGAGAAGGACATTCTGAGTTTAAGAGATAATTTAAATGTTGAGGTTGAAACAACCTCCTCTTCTAAAAAGAAAATATAAATTCTCACTAGACCTTCTCAAAGTAAAAATCAACAAGAGACTCTAGACTTGGAAAGTTTGCAGAAAACTTTCCATAAATTATCCAATCAGGTCGTAGATTTAAAAATATCCATTGAAGAAGCATCTACAAGTAAAGGAATTTTTAGACCACCTTTTAGGAAACATTTTCCTCCAAGCCAGCCAAACCCGACCACAGAAGGTCTGAAATTTGAAGGACTACAATATGCTTTACAAGCAATACCAGAAGCACATGATAACATTGTTTTTGTACCTCCTGAAAATCAAGACGACACAAGTGAAGAAGAAACACCTGATGAGGAGGACTCATCTCCTCTTGTCTTTGGACATTTGTCAGATGGGATCTTTGAAGCAGATTTTTAGACTGTCCATCCTTATAATAGTCGAAGTAAGGTACAAAACAAAATTCCACCTGAAATAAGTAGGAATATGGTATCCAAACAACCAAAACAAATTGAAACCAAACAAAACCTTTCTGCCTGAGTTTTTGAATATGATTTGGTTGAAGATATTAAAAATCTAAGGGCGAATATATCAGTTTTTGAGTTACTTAAATTCCCGCTTATCCTATAGAAAATGCTCCAAAGTATAGCTGAGAATAATAAAAAGAATGACCCTATAAGTAGAAAATCAATAGAAAATGAACCAAATAAAACAAAAGATGTCTTCGGTAAAAAATCATCTAAAAATCAGGATAAAAGGGACATATTAGAGAAAACTGTAGGAAATTTAGATAAGAGTATTTCAGGTACAACCATAAAAAATCAACAGAATTCTACTGTCTCATCACGAAAAAATGTACCGCCTTTGTTGTTAACTTTCAAAAATTTCAACAGAAATGTACATAACTGCATGGTCGATTATGGCGCCTTATCAAATGTAATGCCTCTATCTGCATGTCAGAAAATTTATGCTGAATTCAAAACTTCTGATTTAAATATCATTCAGTTGGACTGAACTAATGTCAAGGTCATTGATGAACTTAAGAATGTATTGATAAGGTTTTCATCTAACACAAAGGTCCACCAAGTAATTGATATAATTGTTGTTGATATTCCAGAAGTTTATGGCTTATTTTTTAGTAGAGATTGGTCAGAGTAGTTACATGGTTATTTTTCTACGAATTGGTCTCATCTTTGGCTGCCAGATAATGGCCAGCCTAACAAGATAAGGATAAACATAGAATTTACTTCAAGTACACTGTTACAGATTTAAACGATCCCAACGAGCCTTTTACTACTGCTGTAAATACAATTGAGGCACATGGAATGAATACCTTTTTTGGAAATTTCATGAATGAAATATCCTCTATCACCGACCCAGTGCAACAATCTGAAATATCGACCTATACTCAGATGAAAACTATAAAAAGTAAACTGAACGTGTTTGATGACGAAGAAATTTGGTCATTATACTTTGATGGATCTAAATCCCGGGAAGGGGTAGGTGCTGGTTGTGTACCAATCGACCCCAAAGGTAATAAAACATTTATTAATTATCGATTAGAATTTGAATGCACTAACAACACAACGGAATATGAAGCACTCCTACAGGGACTAAATAAGGAATTAGATCTTGACGTGCAAAACTTGGAAGTATTCGACGACTCTCAAATCGTAGTCAGGCAGGTAAAAAATGTTATTCATTGTTTATCACCTCATCTGAAAAAACACCAAACTGAGGTATGGAGCTTAATACGTAAATTTCTCACTTTCAACATAAGTTCCATTCTTAGGTCGAGTAATTTAGAAGTTGATTTATTAGCTAATGTTGCTTCAAAATTATTACCTACTGAGGGTGTTTCTCCTAACACATTCTCAATTGAATTTTTATTTATGCCATCAATTCTTGACAACATCACCAGTTGGTGAGTGTTTGATGACGATCAACAAATCATAAATTTTCTATATATCGAGGATACTTTCCAAGATGCGGTAATTGATGAAAGCACCCACAATGAAAACCTCCGAGATTTCACAGTAATATCCGACCCTTGTTTCGCGGAGATATCATCCGAGATGGTAAACTCTATCCCCAAATCTGTTGTTAGAATAGAGAAATTTTATGATTTACATGACAATTTTAGGGGGGTAGTTAATTGCAAAACGAATAGTTCCTCATTACTGTATGAACCTATAAATTTAGGAACGCAAGATAATCCTCAAAATATCAATCTGGGCAAAGGGTGTTCTGAACAAGAGAAATATGCATTCATAAAATTGTTCAAAGAATTCAAATATGTGTTTCCTTGGACATATGATGATCTAAAAACTTTTGATCAAAACATAATACAACATGTAATTCCCATGAAGCCCCAAACCCAACCTTTTCAGCAAAAACTTAGAAAAATGCATCCTAAATTAGAACCCACAGTCAAAAAATTAATTAATTAATTAATCACCGCCAAGATATTTTTTCCAGTCTGGCATACTCAATGGGTATCCAACTTAGTCCCGGTAAGAAAGAAAAATGGGAAAATTCAACTTTGTGTCGACTTTTGTAATTTGAACCGAGCCTCTGATAAAGACAATTACCTCGTTCCTACAATGGAAAAAATTTTGCAACAAGTATCTGGTGCTGAGAGGCTATCCTTATTAGATGGTTTCTCAGGGTATAACCAGGTCCTTATGTCTCCATCAGATCAGTTGAAAACCACTTTTCATACCCCATGGGGCACTTACACCTCTAGAAAAATGCCTTTTGGATTGATTAATGTCGAGGCCACCTTCCAGAGGGCAATGGACATTTATTTTGATGGCCGTATCAATCAGTCAATTTTTTTTCTACCTGGATGATGTCACTATCTTTTCGAAGAACAAGAAATATTACATGTCTCACCTTAGGGCTGTGTTAGAACGATGTCACAAGTTTGGTATTTCACTCAATCCTAAGAAATTAGTATTTGCAGTAGAACAAGGAAAAATATTTGGATTTATAGTCTCTAAATATGGAATGATAATTGGTGTCGAATGAACCCAAGCCATTTCCAACCTTTTTCCACCTTCTTCCAAAAAGGCAATGCAATCCTTTCTAGGTAAAATAAATTTTGTCAGACGATTTGTTCTGAGTTTTTCTGAGATGGTTAGAACTCTACAAAACCTGATAAAAAAGGATGTTTTGTACAAATTGGGATCACAAGAGAATCAAGCCTTTAATTCTATTAGAAAAGATATAGCTGAAGCTGCCTCCTTGATGAGTCCTGATTTCTCCCAGGATTTCACATTGTATACTTTTGCATCCAACATATCTTATGCTACTGTGCTCACACAGAAAAATGTTGAAAACAATGAGATACCTATTTCATTTATGAGCTCCGTCGTTAAAGGAGAATAATTAAATTACCCCACAGTAGATCAATAGGCATATGTTGTTTTCAAAGAAGTTAAACATTTCAGATCTTACCTTTTGAAATCTAGGATAAAAGTGGTTGTTCCTTACCCTGCTATAAGAAATCTATTAGTGCAGAAGGAGCTAGGGGAGAAAAGGGAAAATTGGATGACATTCCTTCAGGAGTATGCTCTCGAAATAGTACCTGCACAAATTGTTAGAGGTCAAGGCCTTTGCAAATTGGTAGCAGATTCAGTTGAAAAATAAGAAAATCAAATAACAATATCACCCGCAAATCTGCATAATGAAACACAAATCAACTGTACAAAAACTGTGTCTAATTCATGGTATGATGATATCATATTTTATTTGCTTCACAAAATTGCTCCTTGTAAACTTGATACAAGAAAAATAAGAGAACGGAGGCTTAGATATACATCTTTTCAATTACTTAATGATATATTGTTTCAAAAGAATTTTGACAGTGTTTTTCTGCATTGCCTAGAAAACGAAGAATCCGAAAAGGTGTTAGCTAAACTGCATTCCGGCGATGCCAGGGGTCATTTTGGTGGAGATATGACTGCCCAAAAAGTACTTAGGGATGGAAACTATTGACCCACCTTATTTAAGGACGCCACTTTGGCCCACATATGTATAATCTGTCAAAAGGCCGCAGGACGAGTTAAGAAGGTTGCTTTCCCTTTACAACCTGTTACAACAGACACACCATTTCAGCAGTGGGGCCTATATATTATAGGACCAATTAATCCACCTTCCTCACAAAAACACAAGTATGTTCTTATGGCAACAAATTATTTGACGAGGTGGTCTGAGGCTTTACCATTAAACGCAGTAAACATGAGTCAGGTAGTTTCATTTTTAAACTCTCATATTATCACTCGTTTTGGAATACCTGAGTGTTTAGTTTTCGACAATGCTTCTTATTTTTCTTCCCTAGATATGAATGTCTTTTCTTTATAAAAATGAATTAATCTAAAATACTCTGCCAGCTATTACCCCCAAGGAAATGGTTTGGCTGAGTCAACAAATAAAAATGTGATCAAAATAATAAAAAGAATAGTGTCGAAAAATCATAAAAATTGGCACAATCTGTTGTACAATGCACTTTGGGATGATAGAGTCACTCCAAAAATTCCATCGGTAATTCTCCTTTCTTCCTCGTTTACGAAAGAGAATCCATCCTTCACACGTCTTGCTTCCTTCTCTACAATTATCACAGAAAGTTCAGGAGGAGGAATGTCCCCCTTTAGAGAATCGGATAAGGACACAAGCAAAACACAAATTAGATCAGAATCAACAAATTGTTAAAAGCTGGTTTGATACAAGTTCATCCTCAGAAAGAAATTTTAATGTAGGGGACTTGGTCCTCAAATGGGACAAAGCACACAAGAATAAAGGAGAACATACTAAGTTTCAAAACATATGGCTGGGGCCTTTTTTCATTTCAAAGAAATTGGGTCCTAGTTCTTTTCGTTTTCACAACTTAGAAGGAAAGATAAACGCTTTTCTAGTGAATGGCCAATCTCTCAAGAAATAATTCACCTGAGAAAATCAAACTTACCCCCCCTGTAAATATCTCTAGCTTTCGTTTTTCTTTTGTTTTCCATCTTCTTTCTGTTGATTTGTATGTTTCCTTAATAATTATTTTAGAATCACAATTCATTATTGAGATGAATCATATCTTTCAACAACAACAGTTGAAACAGTTCAATGCATCTGCACATTAAGTTCTAAACTTAGATCAGTAATATATATAAGAAAGTTATGATAAGTCTTTGCCAAATCATTGTTCATGGTTTTTTGTTGAAGTCTCAGGGAAATACGATTATCTTTAAAAATTCTTACATCGTCTCATTTCTAATGAGATCAACTCAAAGTGCTTCCCCATCCTTGAGATGATTTCTTAATTGAAATCTAAATTTCCAAATTATGATGAAAATTATCAATTCTCCAAGAACAAAAACAAATATTAATGATCAATCTTATGATTGTCTGGCTGTAAAATATTCCGTATCACCCCTCTCTCTCATTATCATGAAGTTTCTAAATTTTTTATAAACAATTATAGAGATTTGGAAGCACTTTAATGTGTGGGAATTGTGTGTAAATGATTCGAAATGATCTTTTACATGACTATGGTTGAGTTATTATGCATGTGTTTATTAACCAATTAAGGAAGCTTAAAGAAAGAGGAAGAAGATAAGAGAAGTTATCACAACCATATAAACATGTGATGATCTGAAATGAAGCAATAAATAACAACAAACCATAACACACATGTGATAACAGAGTTCGACAATCTCGCCTACGTCTCCGGGCCTTGTCTCAGTGGGCTTTGCTTATTTCTGTTATAATCTTTACAAGTACATCATGATAGTGAAAAATGGTTACAACAATGAGCTAGTCATGTTCTAACAGATCTCATGAACCCATCAAAACTGACAGCACCCAAATCGGATGAACAAGGCTCCCAGAAATGGCCCACCAATGTGCCCTCCTCAATATCTTCCCTTCATTACATTGGATTTTGTCTCAACAATCCAACACCATAAAATTGTTCTGAACCACCACTGATCTCACCATGGCCTAAAGAAGTCTTGGTTTATATAGGCTTGAATTTGGTAACCATCTCCCAACTTCCCCCCAAGATCTGGCCTAAAAAAGGACCCAATATCTCCCAATAATGGGCAAAATCCCCCAAATCTATGGAGAAAATCAATAAAAAAATCAAAATACCAACGTATAAAACCCACTTTGCAATATTATAGGGCTAAGCCCCTTTTCCTAGGCACACACTCCTAATATAGGGTCACATTGGCTTCATATGGCCAAGCGCCAACCCCCTAGGGGCTATGCACTGGTCCTTACCCTGAAAACATTCGTCACATGGAAATGAGTGATAAGACTGTGTCCCAACCCCTATGCTAACAGCCAAAAAAATAGCACCAAGTCATGTGGAGCTGCCCGCGACCAGGGGCTAGGCTCTTATCCATCCGCGCCACTGCATTAAAACTTGGTCATATGTGAAAGGTGTCCCGAAACTGTGGGTTGTCCCTAGTCCTCCATGCTAGGAAAAAAACCCCAGGTCATATAACATATAATAGGACCAATATCGGAGGTTTGATCCTTATTCGCGCTGCAAAGAGCACATACACCCGCAGTCTTTTGGTAAGGTCCCATGGGTACACAAAGGGTTGGGGATAGGCCCCATCCCAAACCTACGTTCGAACAACCACCAACCAAACTTAAATTTAAGTTTGTACATATGGTTAACAATGTACAAAGGAGGGCGAGTTGGCTAGCCCAGCCCTGCCAAACCCTCAGCCTGGTGGATAGGTCATGCGTTCGATTAAGATGAACTCCATACAATTTTGCAAGAACCAAACAACCAACCCATGGGTGCCACATGGAAGCCCATGTCTACGCGACATGGAACCCCTCCATTCGTTGATTTATGGCACCATGTGTCAATCAACGATTCACCCATGTGTCAGCACCGTACCTGCCACCTGTCTTCCCTGTCATAGTTGTACCTTGTCATGTGTCACCGTATGATAGGGCCACATGGAAACTGTACGAGTGTGCCATGTGTCACTCTTCCAGTGGTGATAGATGTCACTTCCTGGTTGGTCTACATCAATTGTACGACCGTACGACCTATACAGACAGCTGCCACGTGGCACTATACAGACTATATAGTCAACATTTTTTTACCTGTTTGGAAAAAAGAATAGAACATGATACCATAAGCATACAATGTTTGTTTGATCCCTTTCAAGTTGCATTGGGTTCGTATCGATGAGGTATACACACACGTACGTTTTGAAGCCATTCCGAGAACATTGATTTTTAGGCCTTTCTGAGCCCCATCAAGCTCCTGGATCTAAATTTGGATCACACCTTCGCACTAAAGGACTTTTTGGTCCCCAAAAGGTTACAAAAATGTATTTTGATTGATACATACTTATAAGGACGAAATAAAAACACAATGTTGTACAAAAATGATGTTATAACATGTCATCATTTCAACATGTGTGATTACATTAATGGAAGCAAAATACAATGAAGTTGTGACAACCACTTTTGGAAAAACCAAGTGGATGGTTTCTTTCCTTCATGGTGTTTCTCTTGCTTCCCTGGTAATCTTTTCTCCTTCACAAGTACATGGGAAATCATTTTTTCCTTCCTTGGATGAAGCTTCGGATTAAGCTTCCAACAACTAGCCTTTTGATGTCCACCCTTGTTGCAAAAAGTGCACTGAGTTTTTGGCATCCAGACCTGTTTACCCTTCTCTTTCTTCCATTGTGGAGTTGAGTCTTTATGTCGTGTTTCCTTCCTGGTTGACATAGGTTTTCTGTACAAAGTTTGTCTCTTCCAACACTTGGTAACACAATTCTTGGGTGAATGACAATAAGTACATGGATAATTATTCCACAAGTTTCAGATTACTTGATTATGTTATTTATAATAAAAAAGAGAATTGGTAAAAACATGACCATTATACCTTCCATGCCGATCTTCACTTTTCTTTGGAGATGACTTGAATTCACTACCACAATCCTAAAGTGATGCACCATTACCTTTTGTGAAGTGTTCCTGTAATGACTTAAGCTGGCCATATGAAGCATTACTTGCTTTTGAAGTTTTGGGACCAATCTTGGAGGATGCTCCAAGTTCCACTTCGCCATATCCCAATCCTAAGTATCGGGGCCTTTCCACAACCTCAATAGGATTAAATATACCTTGGCCCTCAATTCCAAGGCCCTTTCCTTATTCATAACCCATCTTGGTTAGTATTATCAAACCTACACCTGTTGTATGTTTTTCAAATGCACCAAAACCATCTTGATGGGAAGAAGGAAAATTTGATGAATGACCTTCACTGCATACCTCATAGACATTTTCTGAAATAGATGTAGAAGGAACTTCCTTCAATCCTTCTTTTCCTTTGTTTTTATTTGAAGCTTTCACTTGAACTGAGCTCTTTCGTTCCAAGTATTCTTCATACAACACTTTCACCATCTCGGCCATGGAAAACACTGAATTTTTGAACTCCTTCTCATCTTGAGAAAGTCCTCCTGTAGATGCCATTTTCTCCCTTGAGATGAGCTCTTCCATGTTTAACATGCAAAACTCAAATCCAAATGTCAACTATCTCTGATACCACTTGATCTGAAATGATCTTTTACATGACTATGGTTGAGCTATTATGCATGTGTTGATTAACCAATTAAGGAAGCTTACAGAAAGAGAAAGAAGATAAGAGAAGTTAACACAACCATATAAACATGTGCAGATCTGAAATGAAGCAATAAACAACAAAAAACCATAACACAAATGTGATAACGAATTTCAACAATCTCGCCTACGTCTATAGGCCTTGTCTCAGTGGGCTTTGCTTATTTCTATTCAAAGATTTACTAGTACATCATTATAGTGCCAAAATGTTACAACAATGAGCTGGTCGTGTTCTACCAGATCTCATGAACCCATCAAAAGAAATGACACCTGAATCATATGAAAAAGGCTCCCAACAATGGCCCGCAAAGGTGTGATCCTCAATAGCTTCCCTACATGACATTGGCTTTTGGGTCAACAATGCAGCATCATAAACCTATTCTAAACCACCACTAATCTTCCCATGGCCTCAAGAAATCCTAGTTTATATAGGCCTGAAGTTGGTAACCATCTCCCAACTTCCCCCCAAGATCTGGCCTCAAAAAGAGCCCAATATCTCCCAATAATGGGAAAAATCTCCCAAATCCATGGAGAAAATCAATAAAAAAATCAAAATGCCAAAGTATAAAACCCACTTTGCAATATTATAGGGCTAATCTCCTTTTCCTCGACACACTCTCCTAATACAAGGTCACATTGGCTTCATATGGCCAAGCGCCAACTCCCTAGGGGCTGCGCAATGGCCCTTACCTCGAAAACATTGGTCACATGGAAACGAGTGATAGGACCATGTCCCAACCCCTGTGCTAAAAACAAAACAAATAGAACCGAGTCATGTGGAGCTGCCCGCGACTAGGGTCTAAGCTCTTATCCATCCACGCCACTACATTAAAGCCTGATCATATGTGAAAGGTGTCCTGAAACCGTGGGTTGTCCCTAGTCCTTCGCATCAGGAAACAAACCTCGGGTCATATAGCATATAATAGGACGAGGATCAAAGGTTTTATCCTTATCTACGCTAGAAATGAGCACATGCACCCGCAATCTTGTGGTAAGGTTCGATGGGTACGCCGAGGGCTAGGGCTAGGCGCCAACCCAAACCTCTATCTGAACAACCACCAACCAAACTTAAATTTAAGTTTGTACATATAGTTAAAAATGTATAAAGGTGGGCAAGTTGGCTAGGCCAGCCCTGTCAAACCCTTAGCCCGATGGATAGGTCATGCGTTCGATTCCGGCGAACTCCATACAATTTGCAAGAACCAAACAACCAACCCATGGGTTCCACGTGGCAGCCCATGTCTGGGCCACGTGGCACCCCTCCATTCACTGATTTATGATTCCATGTGTCAGTCAACAATTATCCCATGCATCAGCACCATACCTGTCACCTGTCTGCCCTGTCATAGTCGTACCTTGCCACATGTCACTGTACAGTAGGGCCACGTGGCACCTGTACGAGCGTGCCATGTGTCACCCTTCCAGTGGTGACATGTTTCACTTCCTGGTTGGTCCACGTCAGTTGTATCAAATTTCCCAACTATTCTACCACATCAGCTATACGGTCATATGACCTGTACAGTTAGATGCCACGTGGCACTATATGGATTGTACAATCAACATTGTTTTTGCCTATTTGGAAAAATGAAAAAAATGCGATATCAGGAGCATACAACGTCTGTTTGAGCCCATTCAAGTTGCGTTGGGTTCGTATCAATGAGGTATACACAAAAATCCATTTTGAATACATTCTGAGAACATTGATTTTTAATCCCTTTTGAGCCCCATCAAGCTCCTGGATCCGAATCTGGATCAGTAAACCCGTCGGGATAATGAACAGGTCTGTTGGCAGTGGATAAATGCACAAATGATACCAAGAAAACTTCGTTGGGGTACTGAACGAGCCTGCTGGCAACGAAGCAATGTCGGGTTCAAGATCCTTCAGGTATGTTTTTAAATTGATCGGATATCAAGATATTTTTATCATAGATGGACAACTTTTGGATGGGATCGAAGTACTAAAGATGGTTAAATGACTTCCTTGCTAAGGATAGAAACACTTGCTGGAAGAAATGGCCTTGTCAACGGTATTAGTGTTACTTATACAAATATCGTTACCCTTTTGATCGAAACGAAATTTCGTATTACAATCTTTTGGCAGAACTTTCTTCAATGGTGTGACTGTGTTAATTTTCTGAGTTAATGTCAGAACATTTAGTCTATTTGTTAATTGTTTTTTGTAACTGTCTTATTTATTTGTTCCTTGATATGAAGTTTTGACGATGTAGAGATAACTGCTTCGCCCAACGAGTCGCCATTATTGGCAGCCAATTATTCGTGTTGTTTTCATCGATATTTAAAACATAGTTTTGACGAAAGAAAAATTTAATAGTTTCCTCTTTGTGTCCATGAAGACTTCAATTATGATTTTTGTTTGAAAAAAATCATTTGATTGGTTGTTGTGTGTTTTTGAATTTATTTCTTTCAATAAATCTCTAGTTTCTTCTTGTTCAATTTCATTACTATTTAAGCATGAAATTGAAACAAGCTTGGTCTAAACACATCTTACAAATTCTAAGGCTTCTTCTTATGAAATTGGATGGGTACTTAAAAACAACTAATGATATTAATAACCTTAAAGGGTATTGAGCATATCGTTTTGTGAATTGGTTCTTTACCATTATTATATGAGTTGATCACCTTTGGGTTATGACTTAATCATTTTATTCATTTGGAGTTTTGATTATCACCTACCACCTCCACGATCACTTATGAAACTAAACTTTGATATAAATTTGAAATATGAATGCTATCCCCTATTGTCACATCACAGTCTAATCACTGTTGTACAGAACTGTCAGCCATGCTCTGAAACAATTACACCCTCGTCCTATTGGCTTAAGCTCACATTCATTGCATTGTTTGTGGTGTTTCATTTTGGGGTTAGGTTCTCAATAGAGGAGGTGGTTTTCAATTATGTGTGTCCTCTAGTTTAGTATTCAATCAACAGCCTGAGTGGTGGTTATGGTGGCCTTCTCCCAAATCCTTGGTTATCGGGCCACCTCCTAAAATGCATAACTTATCGTTCATATTGGGTGGTTTTCAAACACAGGCCCCTCTTTGCTACACCTACTGGTATATCGTGACCAAGTCCATGGCCCCTGTGGTAAGGATAGAGCCGAATGGCTCACATGATTTTCTCTCCCATGATGACGCTATGGATGATCTCACGGTCCTTGGGTGGGTTAAGTTCATACAGTCTTTTGAGGGATTTAACCTTGAAGTCGCTCAATATTTCGCCCATACCTTCTACGGTACTAGGGACAAAATAGACAATTTACAGTTGCAAGTCAGTGAGGAATCGATTGCAGAAGCCACATGCCTATCACGAGAAGGAGATCGTTGGTTCAAGAATCTCAAAATTGAAGGTATTCCTTGGCACCTGTTAATGATTTCCAAGAAGTCCCGATATGATGTCAAAGGTACACCCATAAATCTTTTCAAGCATCGATGACATGATTTGTTGTTAATTATCAAGCAATTCGTTACCTGCGAGGGACGATATGTATTAGTATTTATGTTTCATATACGCATGTTGATGGTTTTCTTAGGGTTTAGTGTAAATATGTCGTTTTACTTTCTTAAAATCCTTCAAAAGAAGGCTATATTTTACCAAAGGTAAAACCCTAATGCACAGTCTAGTCTCTTTGATCATGGCTTGATTCGAATCTTAGTCATTTCCCAATTGTCAAAGGCTGGAGATAAATGGAAAAATTTCATGGATAGGAATGGTTTTGTTCCAATCACACCTGAAACAGTAAGCGACTCACCCCTGTGTTTTAATGAGCCCACCAGCCGTTGCCCATCAACTCGCTCTTTGCGAGACCTTCATGTTGAATTGCAAGAAGACCCTGTCTCATTTACCAAAACCCCTATTGATTTGTGTAAATCAACTAGAGGCACACATCATAGGCACGATTTCATTCCTAAAAAATATTTAGAGGATGTGATGGATAAATTGAAGGGTAGGGTCTCTGTTACTCCTAATCCTGGGAAAGATGTGGTTGATATAAATGAAATTAAAACAAAGAAACATGGAAAACATAAAACACAGAGGGTTATAGATATTGATTTCAAGAAAAAAAGGAGTGGCCAACTCCTTTCCATAATGGTAAGGAATCGACATCACAACCACGAAAAGCCTATCCCCATTATTGATGTTGAAAACCAGATCTCTGTTGATGATACCGACTTTGATTCACCCCAATACGATTTCATGTCTAATTCGCCTCCTTTTTTACAGGAACAAGAAGGTTTCTTGGGTATTCAATATGACCTCAAAAGGATTATGGAACAGGGTGAACCTCTTACTACAAATCAAACTCGTCCATTGCCAAATCTAGAACCGGTGTATTGTGAAAGTTGTTTTGACTGGATCCAAAGATACTATCGAGACATCCCTTACCTATAGGCTCAATTGAATCAAGTGATCACTCAGAACTCAATTTTGGAAAAGGAAAATGATGATCTCAGAGCTTGCATCCGATCGAATTCCCTCAGAGCCAACAAAAATTTCAAGAGATCGGGAGATGTGATTATAAAAAACTCCACCAGTTTCAATGCTATTGTAAATTCAGATTTGTCTAATATTTCCCTTTCAAATTTCTAATTGGTAAATACTTTTTTTGTAATTCACAATTCGATTTTGTTTGGATAATAAATGAATTCGTTTTTATTTTGTTTTATTTAGACCAGCTACAAAATCGAATATTCTATAGCTTGTCGTTTAAATTTATTTATTTGATTTTGTCTAATTTAGATTTCCTTTTTCTTTGTCTCAGGTGAACAACAGCTCAATGTGCAACGATTAATGGAACGAGTCAAAAGTTGGGCATATAATGGATTTGTAATTTTTTTTTTTGAAAAACAATGTTTTAATGATTTAACTATTTTTGAACAAACTTATCTTATGGTTATTTTTTTTTTGTAAAATCTTTTTAAAGTAGATCTGTCTCTATCTTGCATGATATGAGGAAGAAACTAGGAATTTGTTTTAAATAGCACTACTTTCCCAGGGAGAAGAGCAATTCCTCTTGGACCATATGATGGACTTATTATTTTGAAACTATATGGGATGCAATTTACTCTTTGGATTTCATCCTTTTATAGACTAAGAAATGTGATTATTGTTTCTCATATAATTTCCGAACATGAAAATTTATTTGTATTGAACTAGCTTTAGACTGTTTTACATATAACTTTTCATGTTATGTTTTTTTTTTATGTGGTTCATTATATTTTGGTTCTCTTAATATATGTGACTGATCTTCTATGTATGCATTTTTAGTTTACATCTAATGTTGGGTAGTCGGTAATACCATTTGCTGAGAGTTGGAGTTTATTTCACTTTCATCTATTGGACATTTTAAAGTCACATGAGATAAAATCTATTTTACTTTCTGTCATAATAGACTTGTTCTGGAATATAAAAGAATTCCTTGAGTTGTTTCAGGAAGTATCATTCTTTCTTTTTTCATAGATTTATACTTGACACAGTTTAAGTGGAGCTTATACAAACATAGAAAGACGAAACTAGCTTAGTACAACTCATTAGCGTCAGGTTAGTTAGTTTATATTTTATTTGATTTGTTGATTTGAGAATGAATAATGATTACATCATTTAAACATTAAATGCTTTTTCCATTATCATTATATCATTTATAATCTTATTCACTCATTGTTTATTATTTTTCCATTCATAGTACGAAAACAATTTCCTGTTGATTAAGGTTGGTTGTCATTGATGTCAACCCTTGAAGAAATCCCCGTAGCACAAAGGTTTGGGTAATGGAACCAATATTGTTTGATGTAAATATGACTCATTATTGTTTTGTCATGGTTTATAAGAAGTAAATATGGATGAACTCCAAAATGTTCCCCTTATGGTGAAAGCCCTCACGGGAAGACGCTTTGTGGAGTAAGAGAACCCATGCTTAATTTTGGAATAATGAGATGAAGGAAAGTGAATTTGTCAGGGAAAATATCCTAGATGGATAGTGCTTGTCATGTCATTTCTGGTGGTATGTGGAACGTCACAAAATTCCTCATGGTTAGAGAGTTATGGCCATGAGAAGTTGGAGACCCCAGGTTTGGGTAATGGACCAAAGTTTGTTTGATGGGTAACGGTATGAATTATGATATATTTTCAGATAATACTATTCTATATGGATATTACATGTCATGCCATTTCTGGTGGTATGTAGAACGTCACATAACTTCTCATGGTTTGAGAGTTATGGCCTTACGAAGTTGGAGGACCCTCATATGTCATCTAGAAACCCCAAAAGGTCAAAGTAGTCAAAGTGGTTTAACATATTTTACAAGGTAAATAATAAAGTGAAGTGATGAGTGTATTATAATTCAAGTGAATACAAAATAAATTATTTCAATAATAAATTTAATGGAGAAATTAGAAGTGGACCCAACCCTAAAATAAGGAAAGTGGGCCATGTGACCTAGAAGATGTTTTTAAGGAAGCTACTTGGAGAGTATAAATAAGAGGCAA
>ML784435.1:355380-384718 GCA_009831015.1 Picea engelmannii
CTTCAAGTTAGGGTTGTTGACTAATCCAAAACTAGGCATGTGAGACTAAAGAAAAGTTTGATGAAAATGCTAGTCTCTTGTTTTTAAAGTCAAGGAAGGTTTGCAGGAATGTGATCATATACACCAAGTCTATTATAGAGCTAAAAATTAGATTTGGATGATGAAATTGATGAGGGATTTTGGTTGTGGTACATGTTGAGTACATGGTTGAGACAAGTAGTTGATGAGTTGGCGCACATACATGAGATGTATAGTTGATGATGTTGGTACATATTGATGAGTCATAGTTGATGAGTAGTTGACACATGATTGGTACATACTTGGTACATGTTTGGATGCACTTGTTTATGGTACATGTTGATTACAGGTTGGTGCATGGTTGATGCACTTGTTTATGGTACATGTTGAGGTACAGGTTGATGCATGGTTCAGATTTATTGGTACATGTTTACAACGGTATATCTCACAATGATAGTGTGATAGTGGTTCCATCATTCTACTTCTACTTCAGGGTGGTAGGACGGGGAAAGGACAGGTGGTTGTAGCCACCTTCCAGTTGTAGCCGAAGAACATTGGGGGTTATAGCCTCCTTCTGGTTGTAGCCAGAGAATTGGGGAGTTGGAGCTTCCCTCAATTTGTAGCCTGAGAAACTAGGGGGATGGAGCCTCCTTCCAGTTGCAGCTGGAAAACAAAGGAAGTTGGTGCTTCCAATGAATGTAATTCTTCAAGACATATAAGGAAAAACATTCCATGGTTTTCTCCCGATTTGGGTTTCCACGTACAACATTGGTGTACTGTGTATGTGTGTGATTGTTTATTTCTTACTGCTCATTATTGGATAATAATTCTACATTGATATAACATTTGAAGAAAAAGGATTATAATTACGCTATTATTGATTCACCCCCCCCTCTCATTAATCCAACATTTCCTTTATTTTTGCATCCTGTTTTGATCCATTAGTTGAAAACAATCATTTTCATGAGGCTTTATTTAAACCTTGTGATTGTATATATCTATTGTATATAATATTACTATCAGTTGAGTAATTGTATTAATGTGTTTATTGATAAGATTGTACATTTAGTTAGTTCTATATCTTGTAAATTTATTAGAATCCTAGTTGTCTAACGGAGCCATAAAACCTGTCAGGGTAGATTATTCCAAACAACTTGGGGTAAATAGACAAACTCGGTCTATATCTTCCCTTCTCATTGATGATGTGTCATACACGACCGTCAACGATAACCTTTTTTCCAAGTCTACCTTTGGAATTTCATTCTCATCTTTGATGGTATGAGTGTGAAGATTATGTTCAAATTTACTATATTGCTCGATTACTTCGGAGTTGGACTGAAGTGGAAACTATGAATTCTATGAGAATATTACCTCGGACATGCACGGTGAGAAATTATCAAATTAAAAATCACACGAACAATTTCCTAAGACCGAGAATTCTATAGAATAAGGTTTGTTAGGAGCTTCCAGTTTAGTGACGATATGCTTCAAATATTTTTCCTGGTTGATCCTGATCATGTTAGGGTTTCCCTTCAGTGGTAACCAGAAGTTGGACTAATCCGTATTGAAATATACATGTAATTTTTTGGATCAATCCATACTTAACAACATCTCATAGGCTTCTAGAATGTATACAATTATGATTTCTATGACCTAGTGGAATTTTGGGTTAAAGGAAAGTTGGATCATAACATCTTTCAGTTCCCCAATAACCTTAACTTCAGTTCTATCTAGTTGAATAATACACGTGTTACTTTTGGTAGGAGTAGCATTCATCTTATTGCATACTGACATAGGAATGTTGTTTGAGGAAGAACCATAATCAACTAAGCGACTGTGCAAATTTCTGTTATAAATTTCAAATGTTAACAAAACGGTGGGACAAATGATTGAGGTTTCTTATCAATAGACGCCGTGTTTAAGTTATGCTTTCTTATTTCTCCAGATTTTCCTTTCCTCGAGCTGGGATTTTCTTTAGGTCTTCTACCACGTTATTTTGTAGTTTTGTTGTTTTGTGAGTTTGGAAATTTGGGGCAAGATTAAGTGGTGAGGTTGTTTGAGCCAAGGAGGTGTTTTTCTTGGGTCTCTTAGGAGCTTGTGTTATAACATGTTGATTTGGCATGAAGGCTCCCTTGCTCCTAGTTTGAACCACCAAAACTTCCAGTGATTCTTCTTCTTCTTCTGTAGGAGTGTCAAAAGCTGACATATGGGATTCATCCCACAAAACCATAACTATTTTCTTAGGTGTCTCACTAACCTCATTTTTTGTAGTATTAGATGTCTGATCATCGAGTTGTTCAGAGCACAACCATCCAAGAAACAATTGGCCAACAAGTTCATGGAATTAACCCATTAAGGGCAGTGTTTTTTTTAATGTTGTTCTTGGTGATAATTACAATAAGAATCAGAGGCCACTTCTCCTAAATCTATGTTTAAGTTAGAAGGTGGAGGTTTTATGGCCTTAAACAATAAGGGTTCTCTAAAAAAAGGTTTCTAAGGTCTAGGGATTGATGTACCTTTCCCCGTGTTCCTCTTCATGTCCACAATTTCGTTGGATAGTTTCGTAACCATTATTTGTAGACTTCCGATGTATGCATTGCCTTTATCAGTGTTTCATTCTGCTTGCTTACCCAATGGCCATGTCAACAAAAGTCCTCTTCTAGATGGTTGTTTCATTTCCTTTATAGCTAAGGATATTTGAATTTCCTTACAACCTTTCATTTGGATGACAATAATTTTGGCTTCCTCAAAATTCTCAGCAAGAGTAAGTTTAGTGACCTTTTTTATGAACATAGAGATAGATGTTGGTAACGAGTTAGCATATACCTCAATCTGTAGTTCTTGGGTAGGTTTAGCATTAGGTTGAAATTTTTTGAGCATGGTTGTAAATATTTGATTAAAATATTTGACCTTTTCTTTGGGTCCCATGGTGGTAGTGAAAAGATCAACCATCAAAGCTCCAGTGGTTGTTTCTTCAAGAAATTTATCCATAAAGTCCTTCTGAAATTTTGTCCAACTATTGATGGAACCAACCGGGAGGTTAAGATACCATCTTGAGTCTAAGTTCTCGAAGGTATAAAGGAACAATGTACATACTACATCTTCATGTTGGATGTTCATTAATATTATTGCCAATATGAACTTCTTAATGTGGTCTTTAGGTAACCTAGAGGTTTCAGAATCAAATTTGGGGAGAAGTTTCTTCGGGTGTCCAGGAAAATGATGTAACCTTCTGGGACTTCTTCATTGTTGTTTTCCATATCATCTAAATCATTATATGAGTCTTATAAGTTAGAACCAACTTCTTTAGATTCATAATTATTAGGATTAGAATGTGTACTTGTTGGTGGGGTAACGATAGGAGTTTCATGAATAAAAATGAGAGGCTAGTAGATTTAAGTCAGAAAAAAATATAGTAGATCTTCATCTATATGGACAAAAGTGTGATCTGGGGTATCAAAAACTAGTCTTGTTACTTTTTTTTTTTTGCGGGTAAGAAACAAATATAATGGAAATGATTTGATTTTTTGAGCACAATATCTTGTAATCCTCCTAAACATGTTTATTTTGTCATGGGAAATCACGTAGGGAATTTCTTGGTGAAGGTTCTATTGATGTTTTGGTAGATGCGAGAGGTATTAACCTCCATGTGTAACCTATGAAGTAGAACAGAATATTCCAGAAGCAAGTGAACCATTGAACATAAGTGTGGAAACTCTAGAAGAAGTCGACCTAGCAGAATAAATAATATTAGAATATTATCTTCCAGAAAGACAAGTCGGATCCACATGAAAAAGATAAATGGAAAATATAATTACCAAAAAGTGAGGTCTCCCCAACCAAAAAAGTTACTGGACAAATTAATATAAATAGAGGATGTTTTATCTCATTTGGATACCGAGTTAGAGCACAAGTATTATAGAGAGTTGTAGTTGGAAGGAGGAATAAGGGTGTATGGTCATGTCTTGGTCTTGGTCTCTCTCTAGCGCTATCAAGTGATATTCTTGGTGATTCTCTTGATGAACTCTTTTTGATATTCTTGCTAAGTATGGAGAAAGTTTGAGAGAGTAGTGCAGGTGCAGCTGCTATATTTGTGTATGGTAATGGTTTTGTGGATATGGAGACTCTCTCTCTTGTGCGCTACCCTTGGGGAAGGAGCGCTCTTTGTGCCTTGAGTTGTTTTTGCAGTTAGGAGCTAGGGTTTATCTATTGGTTCTGGAGTAGGCTTGATGATATTATTCTAAGTAAAGGTTAGTGTGATTGGGGGTGGCATATGTGAATTCCCATGGTTGGGTGACAACGATGTGACAGTATCTATGGTTAAACGAGCATACCAAAATTTCAACATGGTATCAGATTTGGTTCCCTTCGTAACAGTCTAACTGCTGGACACTTACTGAACTCACTAAGAAGGTCACCTAAGTAGGGTGAATTTCTTCCCTGGATCATATCTGCAAATTTCTAAAGTTGAGAAATCGGGGTTTTGTCATAAAACCCTAGGTCTGCAGTGCTAGTTGCAATTGTAGTACTAGTTCCTTAGTGCTAGTTACAACACTAGTTACAACTCCAATTGCAACACCAGTTGTAGTTCCAGTCACAACTCGAGTTACAGTTCCATTTGTAGGACCATCTGCAACACTAGTTGTAGTGAAATTTTCTGTGAAGTGTTCGGACTAATTTTTGGTTGTACTAGTGTGCCTTACCCTAGTGCATCTCCAACTACCTTTAGATTACAGGTTGGAGAACCTTTGAAGTTTTAAAGGTTAGCTTTTAGTGTTTCTAATGTCGGATGGTGCCACTACATGTCAATTCTGTCAGAGGTATGTACTTATATATGTTTAAACTGTATCACTATTTTGAGTGTGATTGCAAGAGAGGGATCTCAAATCCAACACATTCAAAGGAACAACACACTCAAGGTTTTATTGTTTTCATATGCCTCTAGCTGGTATGGAATTATTGTGATCTTATGAACATCTAGTTGTATTTTGATCTATTGAAGTTATTATTATCATACTAAACTTTGTTCAAAGTTAAATTTAGAAAGTAACTTTAGTCAAAGTATTAGAGATTAAGGTTGAGATTTTAGAGTTTATTTTCATTATATTCTATAACTTATATTTCTTTCAAGAAAGCATATTGTACAAGTTGAAGATAATACTTGTCATCTTGAGTGAAGGAGACTTGGAAGAAAATAAACAACACTCATTCTCAAAGATACGAATCTAGGTTCTAGGTTTGATTGATTAAATTAATAAGTTTCCAATTTGCACATATCAAGCTTAATAATTGATACATTACTAGTTGTGACAACAATCCTTGAAAAGTTCTATTACTGTTAGATACACTAAATACTTGGAAGCATGTGAGTACTATTGATATAAGTGATTATTGTGTTTTTATTTTTGGCTCTTGTTCCACGCAGGTCACAAGCAATAGCTTTGAGAAGGAGCTACAATGATTACTATTCTCGTTCATGTTTTTATTATTATAAGAGTATTATTCTTGTCTAATGTTTTCCCTTTTGTTGTCCTTGTTCTCAGAAGGTCACAGGTGATAACTCTGAGGGAAGCTATAGTGATGGTTGCACGAGACAAAATATTAGATGGTCTCTAGTTTGAGACATGGGGAGAACTATCTAGATAAGAAGTTGTATACATGACCATATACATCCATGTACCGAAGAAGGCAACATGGTCCCGTGACACTTTGTAGGATGAAAATATATAGATATCTAGCATTGATGAGCCATATCATGAGGAGTATATGGATCCACCAGTGGTGAGGCAGGTGGCCCCACCAAGTACCATCTCTAAAGGAGATAAAGTTCATAGGGAGTCAACACTCATGATCTAGTAGAGAAGAGAAGCCTTCCCAAGACCATTCATAGGAGACTTTAGAGGAAATCATCACATACAGAGGGATCATCTAGCTCTGAAGATTATATAGAATCAGAATGAGCCTGATCTCAGAGAGAGTCAGTGTCTTAGAGAATTTCATTCAAAAAGGTGCCATGAGATAGACTCAGATTCATATGGAAGAGATAGACGTCTTCCATGACTGACAGAAAGATGCCATGAGTTGAGGAGGATAGATCGAAGCTTCAAAGGCTTCGAGGAGATATGAGATATTTTGGGAATATTCCCTTGCTTCAGTAGAATTTTCTACAGTGACCGAGGAGGAAGCTAGTCAGAAGGACTGTGATATATATATATATATTCCTTGGTCCCGAGACTAGAAGGGAAGTCAATGGTGACTTCCAAGTTGTCTACAAGATCAAGCATGTTGCAAAAAAATATCCTAGAGATGTACAAAGCCTGATTTGTGTCCAGAGGATTCTCCCAGCAAGAGGGAGAAGACTACAATGAGACACTTGCTCCAATAGTCAGAAGAAGTATACACTGAAAAACCACAAGATACATGAGAAAGGGTCTCATGTTTGCAGATTGAAGAAATCTTTGTACATGTCTAAGCAATCACCTAGGGCATGATATGCCAGATCAAATAGTTTTCTGATGAGATTTGGATTTACCAAGAGTATGTGGCAGCAAGTTCAACTTATGGTGAAGCAGTGTGTCTTTAGAAGTTGATTACATGATTGTTTGATGCTAATTTGGAGGAAATCTGTATATTTTGTGACAACCAGAGTTGCATAAAGTCGTCAGAGAACCCAGTTTGCCATGATGTGTCCAAGCATATTGAGATCAAGTACCATTATATCCAAGAAATGGTATAGAATGGATAAGTGAAGTTCTATTATATTTCTACTGATGAGCAGGTAACAAATATGTTGACCAAGCCTTTGTCAGGGACAAGATTGAAGTGGTCTAGATGTTTTTCTCCAATAGCAAGAATTGATGTGTTCCCCAATAGTGGAAGGTGATGTGATCCCCAGTAGTGGGAGCTACCCCAACATACGTTGGTATGTTACGCCAACGTAAGATGATATATTACCCCAGTGCAGATTGGTATGCTACTCAAACGTAGGCTGGTATTTTACCCCAATGCAGGTTGGTATGATACTCCAACACAGGCTGATATATTACCCCAATGCAGGTTGGTATGCTACTCCAATGCAGGCTAGTATATTACCCCAGTGCAGGTTGGTATGCTAATCCAATGCATACTGCTATATTACCCTAGCGCAGGTTGGTATGCTAATCCAATGTAGGCTGGTATGTTACCCTAGTGCAGGTTGGTATGCTACTCCAACGCAGGCTGATATATTACCCCAAAGCAGGTTGGTATGGTACTCCAATGCAAGATATCATATTACCCAAGCATAGGTTTGTATGACACTCTAATGCATGCTGGTATGTTACCCCAAAATAGGTTGGTATGCTACTCCAATGCAGGCTGGTATGTTACTCGAGCACAGGTTGGTATGTTACTCCAATGTAGGATGGTATATTACCTTAATGCAGGTTGGTATGATAATCCAATGCAAGCTGGTATGTTACCCTAGCGTAGGTTGGTATGATGCTCCAACGCAGGCTGGTATATTACACCAACACAGGCTGGTACGCTACTCCGCCAGTAAAAGTGCAAAACTTCTTATGATGGCTAATGTGAAAATATGATGGTGATACTTGTTACATGATCTGTTTGATGATATGATAGCCCGTGTGGCTATGGTGATGTTACCTATAGAATGGTCTGCAAGACCATGTGATTATTTCCCATGCCATGTGAGATGGATGGATGTGTTTGAGACCACTACATAAATAACATCTTAGTTAATACTTCCCTAGTTAATAGGGAGTGTTGATGTTTTGGTATCTGTGAGAGGTATTAACCTACATGTGTAACCTATGACTTAGAATAGAATATTCCGAAAGAAAGTGAACCATTAAAAAGATGTGTGGAAACCATAGAATAAGTCGACCTAGAAAAATAAATAATATTAGAATATTGTCTTCCAGAAAGACAAGTCAACTCCAAAGGAAAAATATAAACATAAAATATAATTACCAGAAACTTAGGTCGACCTAGCCAAAAAAGTCACTAGACATATTATATAAATAGAGGATGTTTTATCTCATTTGGATACCCATTTAGAGTGCAAGTCTTGTGGAGATATGTAGTTGCAGTTCCATTTGAAACTGCAAATGAAAGGAGGAATAAGGGTGTTTTTTCATCTCTTGGTCTTGGTCTCTCTCTAGCGTTATCAAGTGATATTCTTGGTGATTCTCTTGGAGATTCTCTTGATGGTTCTTGGTGAAACTCTTGTTGATATTATTTCTAAGTATGTAGCAAGTTTGAGAGAGTAGTGCAGCTGCAACTGCTGTAGTTGTGTATGGTACTTGTTCTGTGGATATGTTGACTCTCTCTCTTGTGCACTACCCTTGGATAAGGATCACTCTACTTTTCTTGAGTTGTTGCTGCAATTATCATATAGGGTTTATCTGTTAGTTTTGGAGTAGGCCTGCCAAAATTATTCTAAGTAAAGGTTAGTGTGCTTGGGGGTGGCATATGTGAACACCTATGGTTGGGTCACAATGATGTGACATTGTCTATGGTTAAAAAAGCATACCAAAATTTCAATAGGTACGAGTCATATTCAACGTGTGGTGAGTCATTGGTAGTGGAGGTAACTTCAATATTAGAGATGTCTTAAGAAGGAATATCCATGCATGTGGGAATTTTTGAATCTATAGGATGTTTGAAATAGGTTTCTACTGAAATAAATATCTTGACCAACCATGCATTTTTTCTTCCCTCCTTCTAGCGCCAATTCTGTTGAGGGGTCTAAATTCCCTTTGACTCAACAACAGGAATCATGCCCAGAGACGAGGCCCAATTAGACTCTTCCCTGTTTAAGGTAGCGTGATTCTCTGGATTGATGATCCGACAAGTTTCGATGGGATTTAATTTCAGTTAAGGAGAAATTTTCTTCAACCTAGAATTTTCTCTTTCTCTTTTTATTTTCTTTTTTATTAGTTTATTTGTTGAGTATTCAACTAAGATCTGAAAAAGATTGGGCATAGGTTAAAATTCTCCAATTTCATGTAAACGATACCTCACTTCAATGAATATTTAACAATAATATTACTATTGATTAAGTAGCAAACATCATCTAAGAATTGAAAGGAGATCACATACGAGAAAAACAAATAACTAGAAATAATTCCGATTACCATATAACACAAACGACTTTTAAAAAACAATCATATTTATGCCAACATCCATTTAGCAATCATAATAATTCAAGATAACTGAAAAAAAATTACAATCTTACTGAATCACTTGCAGTTGATAATTGTATGCAGAACAATACATAGATTGTGTTAATCCACAAGCTTTGACAGAAATTTGTCTTCGGCTCTATATGAGCTTCAATATTAAACTTCAAAGTAGTTCTTCGTCTAATTATCAGTCCTTACAAAAAACCATCAATGTTTTATAATGAGGTCGACATCCTTATTTATATGAAAATTCCATGAAAAAAAATAAAATAATAATGTTTACTTAACATAGAGAAAACAAAATATAAAGTGGATTGCGTCCACGTGAAAGATATCAGTGAACTTCAGTCATATCGAAGGATTCACCTTGTCATATTAATACCACTGAGAGAAGAGATCCTCACAAGAATGAAGATATGGGAAACTATGCTAGTCCATCAGTGCACTAAGCCTATATTTCATTTCCATCACTTGATCTTTGAACTGATCTATCTTAGAACTGAGGTGTCACATAACCCAGGATGCTCCTATCGTTCCATCGACAAGTCACTTGAATTTCCCTCCTTCTATCCTTTTGACTTCAAATATATCACTTTAGAATTTTTTATCGGACTCCATGCACTGTTTGACCACGTTGTTCAGGTTGATGAAGTCATCAGGCATGCCGAACTCTAGGAGACTAATATCCCTCATTTTATGATTTGTCTTACCCTAGTTCTTGATACACTCTTCCCATCAGTATTGCATTTTCTGTTGCTTCTCATATACTATCCACATCCAAAATTCTACTTCCACTTGGAATCTAGTGAAGCTTTTCTCTATTAGAAATCTGATACCATGCTCTTCTTTCCATCAACCCTTATGGGTATCTTAGATGTATTCAATTTGTGCCAAATTCCTGTGGGACCTTTCAAACCGTTGCATAATTTCTTTGTGTACTATCTGGCCTAGCATGGTTTCTTCTTGATAAGTGATGATCTGTGTCATAAAAGCTTCTCTTTCTGATTTCAAAAATATCCCTAAGCTCAACTATTATGAACCTAACTCCATGAGTGGTGTCTTGGTAATATTCCACCTGATGCTTGATATGCACTAGTTTTGTTCTCATGGCATCCATTTCCCACTTGTCCTCTTTTTCCCTGTCAATAACAACATTTGATATGGCCATTCCAGTTCGCAATAATTCACTTGTCTTGGATTGTCGAGCATCCAACAGGGTTTCATCTGCGGTGATCATCACAAAACTATCCAAAGTAAGTCTCTTTTTCTTGTCGGTCCTCCTGACCACCACTTGTATTTTTCTGTCATAATATATAGCTTGGACATCGACCACCTCGTCTACAGGCTTTGGAATTGGTTAATGATCACCCCATGAGAGGGAATTTCCCAAACTACCTGGGGTATGAAAATGTTCAAGTACTGGTTCCTTGCCTTTGTTAATTTATTGCTTCTAGTGGTTGACTTTCTTCTCTTGCTCCAGTGTTGTTCAAGGATGTCTTGGTTCACTTTCGGTTTCCATTTCTATATTAGTGGGTAACTCTTCAACTTGTTTAGTGTCGAGAGTTCTTCTTGGGTCATCATCTATTGTAGCTTTTGATGAAGGTGTTGATCCTTGGGGTGGATATTGTTCTAGTGGCTTTGTTGTGATCCCTTCATACCTGTTGTCTGTATTTTGTTATTTATTAACCTCATCTCTTTCAATGTCACAGCTGAACTACTTTTCCTCATCGGGGTTTTTATTCTCCTTTCCTTTATCTAGTGTTTCTTCCTTTGATATGGAACCTCCATCGTCACCTTCACCCTTTTCCTCTAGAGCTTCTTCTTGTTATTTTTCTTGTCCCTTTTCTTGGTCTTCTATGAAAATTTATTCTTCAACCTGGGGTTAGGAAACTTGCTATGAAAGAGAGGTATAACCTTCAACTGTATTCAAATATTTTTCCATGTCCAAGAGTTACATTCCTTGGGGATGATTGTCTCATATTTTCGACATTGTTTCATTGATAACGGGAATTGTAGTGTATGTACCCTCAGGGTCACTATCATAAATTGTGATCAAATCAACAATTACTGGGGCAACTCCTCTTAAGATCGATCTTCCTTTCGAAACTTCATTTGTTGTTTATTTTATAGTTTCACTGTCAGTATTTTCTCTAGACCTTGCTATTCATTATATTCCCTAGTTGGAATATCTCCAGGGTTGTTATCTCCCCTTATTCCATATGCACACTCACTGGGGTTATGATTGGTGGTCACACAAGGGTGGTTTTAATTGGAACATGTTTCCGAATATTTCTCTCAAGTTCCTCTTGGTGTCTTGAAATTTCATCCCTCCTAGCTTCCTGCTCTCCCAATTCCTATATGCCTTGCACCTGGGAGACCTCTTCCATAGTTTTATCTATAAGATGGACCTACTCATCCATTGAAATTGCCTTGAACTGATTCATCTTTGGATTGGATTTCCTCAATAGAAATTCTTCTCATTTTTGGGTGTTCTTAGTAAACATTTCATCTTCAAAGGTATCATCTGTATAAGTCCAATGCGAAACCACATGCTATCATGTTGGGTTACTAAATTTATTGGGTCATGTTTCCTATATCTTCGTGTATAAAACTTGTATTCTACCTGATTTTTGGATTCTTGCTTGGCTTGTGTGGTTTTATTCACAAAATGATATCCCACATAAAAAACATATGGGATGAATGCCCTATTCTTGTCCTTTACTAAGGAAGTGTTGAAGCCCTACAATATGGTCTAATAGCAGATCTCCCCAAGCACCAACCTATCCGACACATGAGATGGAATTAAGTGTGGGGCATGGGTAGCTCCAAAAATTCTGATGTAGGTAACTTTCTCTTCTAGGTAACAATTCCCTATCCTGGCTATGACCTTCCTTACTTCTTTCGAAAGCCTTGGACAATTTCGCTTGAAAATCAAGAAATATATCCCGGCGAGAAAGTCATCACATATCAAATTATAATACTTCTTGTACCTTTTATCCCATAAAATGCTAAAATAAACATGTATAGATTTCTCAAAGATGTACCAACTTAATCCCATCCCTGGGAACACATTTCTGGCACATATTGCATGCAACTGATAAGATGCCACGAAGAAAACAGGGGTTTTCCCAACCTTGGTTTTTGTGCTTCCTCTACCTAAATTCTTGTTGGCACAGGGGCAGACCCAGGGTTCAGCTCTAATATCACACCAAAATTACCTAACTATTGTCCCTTTCGGCAACACCTGTGAAGAAGATGCAGTCTCACCCAAAGTAGAAATAGGGGGTTGTAGGACACATGTGTCTACAACCAAAGGAAATGCAAGTGGAATCAAGGAAACCACACACAGAGATCAGATTATTCTTTCCAAAGATAAACCTACTTTTCATAGTTATATATCATATATAACATACTAATGCATCATCAGAGTAACAAAGAAAATAACACAACACCAATCACACACAACAACCGGATATACGTGGTTCACCCTCTCCCTACGGCTATGTCCATAGAACTGTGCTTTATAATATATTAGGTGAAAGATTACAGTTCTATCTGCGCTCTTAGCTTGAAGATATCTCTCCTTCTCTCTTCTCTCTATCTCCCTTCCATGTCCACCCAGCTACAGGGTTGATCTTTGCACCCAGCTGAAGATATTACAACACAAACTTCTCTCTCCACACAATACTTCTCTCTTAGCGATAACAACAATCACTCATCATTACATACTTGAACCCATATTAGGTACTCTTGATATTTATTTATACATTACAATAGCTCACCAACAACCTTAGGTCGGAGCCTGGCTGTCAAAACCCTAGATACCAAAACCCTAGGTGTCTAAAACCCTAGGTCAACTTGACCCATGTTTTCAGGGCTTCACCATCCTGTCTTTCCGTCCTTCCCGCAAGGTTCTCCAAAGTATCTACCAATGGAATTTTCCTCTTGTTGAGAGTTCCATGATTCGTCTTCCTTGCTGATCTATCATCCTCAATCTCCTCATCCAACAAATTTCTTTCTCTTACTTCGCTCCATCTTTTCTGCTCTTTTTCTCACTTCGACCCAATATCAGTCACTGTGTCTTCCACACAGTTCACATTTTGCCTTTTCTTCTGTAATATTTTCTTTCTTACATAACCAAGGGCCAATAGGCCCCCAACACTCACCTGTGACTCATCTTGAGGCACTTTGATTTGAACCTTCTGCTTTTCGTTGACTGCACACTGCGCAATGTAGTATGTGCTTTCTACTCTGTTCCTCCCCACTGTGTGCAAACTGTCTTTTCTATGTCTGGTACCCAGTTTCAACTGCACCTGGTACCTAGACCCTTCTCCATGTGTTTTTACCGAGATATGTGAGGCATCTAGTTGTCATAGTACAATTTCAACCGACCCCCATTCACCAAACCTTCCTTCCACTCTCCATTCAAAGTCTTCAACTGCACAACTCCTCCTTCCGTGAGATAGACAACCTCATATGGCTCCAACCAATGTGTTCTGAACTTCCCTAGATGCTTCATGAATTTGTTGTTGTATACCAATACCAGATCTCCTTGCTTAAAAATTTTCTTCTTGATGTGTCTGTCATGGTAGGCCTTTTCTCTTTCCTTCTGCACCTGCTGATGAAAACCTGCAATAAATATATCTTCTTCTAGTTCGACCAACTGTGCGAGCCTCTCTTGAACAATGCCAGTGTCAGCCATATTTGTGAATGTTGTAATCCTCAAGCTAGGAACTAAGTATTCCATGGGCACAACTGCTTCTAAACCATAGACCAACTTAAAGGGGGTCTTCATTGTCATCTTCTTGCAAGTGGTTCTATAGGACCATAACACTGTTGGTACTCTCAAATCCCAGTCATCCATGTTCACAATGCAAATCTTTGTCAGCGTTGTCTCCAAGATCTTATTGAATGCTTCAACTGTCCCATTCACTTGTGGATGGTAGGGTGTTCTCTTCTGATGATGAACTTTGAATTCCTTAGTCAAGGATTCAATGGTATTATTAATAAAATGTGTGCCTTGATCACTCATAAGGATCTTTGGGCATCCAAACCTGGTTATGATATCATCAAATATGAAATGTGCAGTTGTAGTTGCACTACAATCCTTAACTGGTCTTGCTTCTGCTCATCTGGTCAAATATTATGTTGCAGTGATGATGTATCTAGCTCCTGTGTGCTTCCCTGGTGGGTTGATAGGTCCCACGAAGTCAATGACCCATTTCTCAAAGGCCTGTAAGGTTAGCTAGGGTGTTAATGGCATGCCATCTCTTCTAGACGGTTTCCCAACTCTTTGGCATACATGGAAGGCTTTGTAGTAGTCTTTAGCATCTCTGTGTAAAGTAGGCCACCAGAGGCCAGCTCTAAGAAACTTCTGTGTTGTTTCTTTTCCTTTGTAGTGTCCTCTTGTGATACCTTCATGAGATTTTTCTAAAATCTATGGTCTTCTTTCTTCCATGACACATCTCCTCAAGACCTCATCAGGCCCCATCTTGTATAGTTGTCCGACTATAAGTGAAAAATATGCAGCGCACTCTACCAGTTGTTTCTTATGGGTGATTGTGTATTCACTAGGTTCCATTCTTGTTGACAAAAACTGGACTATCTTGACGAAGTGATCATCAACATTTCTACTGACCAACAACTGTGCATCTGACAGTGTATCCTCCAAACTAGTAGGTTCCTCTCTGTGGTTAGGTCTTTTGTTCATCCTTCCCGGTTTTACCACGATCTCAAAATCATATTCCTGAAATAGCATAAGCCATCTGCATATTCTTCCCCCCAACACTGGCTTTTTGACTAGGTATTTCAGTGCAGAGTGATCAATGAACATTTTAAAGTGTCCTCCCAACAAGTAGTGGCAAAATTTCTGCAACACATACACCATGGCCAACCCTTCTCTCTCAGTGGTGGTGTAATTTATCTCAGCTTTCGATAACTTCCTGCTAGCAAAGGCTAACGGGTGGTCAATCTCTCATGCTCCCGGTTGTGCTAACACTTCTCCTAATGCAATAGAATTTGAATCAACATGCACATGAAATTCCTTACTCCAGTATGGGAAAACCAGAATAGGCACAATAACCATTTTCTATTTTAGTGTGTTGAAGCTCTGTTGGTATTCTTCCGTCCATTAAAACTGACAATATTTCTTGAAAAACTTCTCCATGGGTGTTGTGATCTGTGAATAACCTTTAATGAACTTCTTGTAGTATCCAGTATGTCCCAACGTAGTGCACATCTATCTGAATGAAGTGGGAGGGGGTAAATCAACTGTAATGACAATCTTAGATGGATCTACCAACAATCCCTGGTTACACACAATATGGCCTAGAAACACTCCGAAGGGTGAAAAGAAGATGCACTTCTTCAGGTTCAGGGAAATCTGACATTTCTTGCACTTATCCAACATTAGTCTTAAGCATTCAATATGATTTTGCAATAAGATAAAAATAGTCCAGTCATCAAAATATGCTTCCAGAAATTTATGTTAAAACTCCTTGAATGCTTCGACCACCACCCTAGAAATTATGGCTGGTGCATTCTTCAATCCAAACAACATCACTGTATACTGGTAGGATCCCCATTCTGTGGAAAATGTGGTCTTATGGCGATCTTTCGTGGCAATCCTGATCCGATGGTATCCTGAGAATCCATCGATGAAGGAGTAGACTTCCTGTCCTCCCACGTTATCTAACACTTCGTTAGTAAATGGTGTACGGAATGGATCATGTAGACATGAATCATTCAACTTTCTGATATCTACACATATTTTGATCTCTCTGGTCTTCTTATCCTGCACCACCATAGGGATAATTCCATTATGACTCTTCGACAGGTTCTATGATCCCTGCTTCCAACATTCTGTCTAATTCGATCTTCACTTTCTCCTTATATTTAGGGTTCAAACTATAGGGTCTCTATTTGACTGGCCTTGCATCTGGTTTCAAGGGGATCTTCATCTCTCCCATGTTCCCTTTAATGCCCTTCATATCAATGAACTTGGTTGGAAACAAGTCCTGATATTCAAGCAACAATTTTGTGATGTTGTCAATAGTGGCATCATCCCAGTAATCTCCAACATTAGCAAGCTTAGGTGCTTGCTCTATTTCAATATTAACTTTATTGATTTTGATTGGATGTCCAATAAAAGGTAGTTCGACTCCTGGTCCTTCTATGTCTCGCTGTCCTTCCATTTATGTGATGTTCACCTACCTAGGATCATCATCTTCATCGACATTGATATTGTAATATCCTTGCAATTTATGAAGAGGTGCAGTCCATTCATCCTCTTCTTGCTCCACGGGGAGGCTAGGTGCCTCCTCAAATACTTCCTATCTGAAAATGTGTAAATGTTAATCTACCATAGGGTACTTAATTTCAAACAAGAATGTAGCTACGAAATTTTGTGTCATACCTTGCCAATCTACAATGATGAGGCACAGTTATGCTTGAAGGTACCAGTTGATAGGCATTGTGTCTAGAGTATTTATGAATTTATGCAACCATTGTTCTTGAGGAATGAAGCTCTAGGATTCCTCACAACTTCGCACATGGTCTTTCAAACAACTTTGATCTGTGTACCTAACTTCACATCCTTCGACTTGTTCGGAAAATTGCACTGTCATCAAAGTGCGAAATTGTATCCAGTTCGCAATGTTCCTTTTATGTGTTCCCCACCATCTTGCTGGAGTAGCTTTCAAAGCCTCATCCAGTGCCAATAGTCTATGTTGTGTTGGTACAATTTCTTCAAATTCCAATAGGAAGGTTTCTAAGTGATTCAAACCATCAAATGTGGGTAAATTACTTACTGTTGTGTCGATCCAACGAACTTCTTTGGTCAATATAGCACATCTTCGTACATAAAATTCATACATCTTGTTCTTCCAGTTCTCTAGTGCTTCTTCTGAGTTTGATGAGCATGCCCTGTCACTTTTCCAGCTTTAATTCCCATTTTTTGTAGGATTAATGTAATCATGTTGTCTTGCGGTCAATTTGTATATATTTTCTAGCTCATATGCGTGGTCCTCTTATCTGATGGACTATGTGTGTCTGCAACCTTCATTGGGATCCAAAGGTGGGATGACCCTAAGGCCATCTCATTCGAACACCATTCTTTGTTTCTTCAAATCGACAATAGTAGAATTATTGAAATCCCAATCAATTCCTAACAGCACGGGGTAAGGACAACTATCATCGACTATCTCAATCACCTTGAAGTCCACAAATGTTCTGACCCCATCGATGTCCACAAGGACATATTTCAGCCTTCCGAAGGGGCTCACAGCCTATTGATTGGTCATCATGAGCCTGATAGGGGAATAGATCAACTTAGGTTTTCCCATCAGTGCCCAGGTTTGCTTCGTCTTGACATTGAACTCTGACCCTAAGTCGAGGACCACATAATATATACCATAATCTCTTATATGAGCATTCAGATGTATCTCCTTTATTGTCCTTCTCTTTTTATATACTTGGTGTAATACTCTATTTAGAAAGGTATCTATCTTTCCTAGCTCATACCGTCTGATCAAGTTTTGTAGCTCTTGTACAACGCTCTCATCCTTTATCAAATTCCATGAGTATTCTTACCTCCTTTCCTTCTACAGGCGAAGTTGAATGATCAAAGGCTAGGGGAATTCCACATTCTTTCACTTCTGGTTGTGCCTTTGATGAAGAAGCCTGGTCTCTTCTAAACTCTTTTCGTGCCTCCTCAAATGCCTACTTCTCTTTCTTTGGATCAAATTCTTGTGTCTTCTCTGCAACTTTCTTGACTCTTGATTGTTCTGTAGTCTTCCCCAGAGTCACCCTGTCTTATCCTGTAGCAGTGCCTCCTCTAGTGATAACAATGACTCTGGGATCTACTCCACGAGGTTTTGTTGTTATTAGTTGTACTTGTTGGTTTCCTCCTCATATTTTCTGAAGTTTGGCTAACAACGTAGGACAATCTTCTATGACATGTTCAAATGAATTGCAGTAACTGCAAGTGGTACAAGGGGTTTGACAGTCCCTTTCCAAATGACCTGGCTTTGCATAGTTATAACAAATGATCTGATCTCTACCTCGACCCATACCTCCTCCTCTTTCTCTTCCTCTGAATCCACCATGAGGGTTGAAGTTTCCTCTTCCAGGGGAATTGTACTGCGTAGTGTTCCCTTCTTACTGTAATTTGCCTTGAATTTTGTATATATCCCTTGACCTTTCATGCATGAGGTCATAGAACCTACAATCCCTATCATCATTCCCTATCGGCTTACAGAACGTACAATACAGATTTTTGGGTCTCTGAACATATTTTTTCATGTAATAACATTCACCAGGGCGATGTCTATTTTTACATACCTCGCACCAAGGTATGGTAACTTTCTTCAAAGGGCTCGGAGCTCCAGAAGCCAAGTATTCATGAAACAATGGGAAATTCTCCTTACCATGGCCTTATGATTTTCACCTTATGCACCAGATGTCTTCCCTTTTATCTTTTCCCTTGTATTTTTTCATATCTTCGACTTGTAGTGATAAGATAGTTAGTTGACTCAAGATTTGACTCATACCTGAGTTGGATTCTCCTATAGGGGTTGATTCTAGCTTCATGGAAATCTCCAGTGCCTCATCCTGTGAAGCGATCTTCTATTGCATCATAGGGAATTTGATGTGTGGTAAAAGGGAAGCAATGAACCATTCCTTGTTCTTCTCGTTTGGGATCTAAAAATTATGTCGGACCATTAAGGTTTTAAACCTCTAATCAAACTACCAAATAGGTTCAAGTATTCTCTACTTGATTTCTTTCAACTCTGTAATGCATTGTGACTCCGACTTGGGTTTCTTGAATTCTACAACCAACATATTCTTGATCTCATTCGGCGGTTTAGGCTATGCAATTCCTTGGACAAGTTTCATGTACCATCTCAATGCACGGTCTCTCAAGGTAGTACTAAACTGATCTTGTTTAACAGCTTCATTGGTGACATTCTTAATACTCCATATAGCTTCACATAGAAACCAGTGTTGATTAGGATATTCATATCCATCTCCTCTAAAGGTGGGTAACCTCATCTCATCTGCCATAAATCTTCCTAGGTTCCCTGAATGAGTATGCACTGAACCACTTGTACCAGTTCTCTGAGTGCTCTGATAACTTAGGTTACTCTGGTTACTTAATGTTGTTGAAACAATAGGAGGAGTAATAGTAATTACTTCAACAGTCTGCGCAGTCCATGAAGCTTCTGACTCTTCTCGACGAGGTTCTTCATTCTTCTCTTCTTCTGCCCTAGTAGACTCTGAATGTTCCTTGTTAAACAACTCTTCTTCTTCTCCACTGTAGAACCCTTCTTCTTATAGAGGAGGTTCATGATCTTGTTCAAACAAGTTCGCCAAAGGAACTTCTATGAAGATTCTTTCACTGCACGTGTGTTCGATCTCTGTGTCCTTATCGATGTTGCTGTCTAAATTCTTGAACATTATCTTTTTCAGTCTCACCCACTACAATATTTTCAAGATGTTCTTCTCATGCAGTAGAATCTTGATCTTCAACTTCAAGAAGTGTAAAAATTTTACTCTTGGTCCCTTAAAGAAATACCTCTCTTCTTGGATATATGATTCTACCCTATCAATAGAAAACTCTATGATATACCCTCCAGTGGTACTATCGAACCAGTGATATATTTCTCTTGAAACAACATTATAAACTCTCTTGACCTTCTTGATCAATGTCGACGTCCAAACCACAGGCGGTCTAGATCTGATCTCAAACTAGGTATCTACTAATCTGTCTAGCCACTCGTATGGATCCTTATGAAACCCTCCAAAGAAAATATCGTGTATATCAGTAAAGATATACCTTCCCAACCAGTCTTCTATGATAATATTAGGGTTCTTATTTTGAGCTTCTGCAAAGTCCTTCTCTTGTTCTTCTATCCAGTTCTGAATCTCTGTCTTCGATGGAAACCACCTTGACATTCCCTCAAGAAGATCTCGGTCCCAACAAACAAACTATTTGTTGGCACAGGGGTAGACCCAGGGTTCAGCTCTAATAGCACACCAACAAGACCTAACTACTGTCCCTTTCGACAAAACCTGCGAAGTAGATGCAGTCTCACCCGAAGTAGAAATAGGGGGTCGCAGGACACAAGTGTATACAACCGGAGGAAATGCAAGTGGAATCAAGGCAACCACACACATAGATCAGATTATTATTTCCAAAGATAAACCTACTTCGCATAGTTATATATCAGATCTAACATACTAATGCATCATCAGAGTAACATAGCAAAGAAAACAACACCAATCGCACACAACAACAGGATATACGTGGTTCACCCTCTCCCTAGGGATACGTCCACAAAATTGTGATTTATAATATATTAGGTGAAAGCTTATAGTTCTATCTGTGCTCTTATCTTGCATATCTCTCTCCTTCTCTCTTCTCTCTATATCCCTTCCCTGCACACCCAACTACAGGGTTGATCTTTTCACCCAGCTGAAGATCTTACAACACAGACTTCTCTCTCCACACAATACTTCTCTCTCAACGATAACAAAAATCACTCATCATTACATACTTGAACCCATATATGGTCCTCTTGATATTTATTTATACATTACAATAGCTCACCGACAGCCTTAGGCTAGAGCCTAGGTGTCAAAACCCTAGATACCAAAACCCTAGGTCAACTTGACCCACGTTTTCAGGGCTTTGCCAGCCTATCTTTCCTTCCTTCCCACGAGGTTCTCCAAAGTATCTACCAGTGGATTTTTCCTCTTGCTGAGTTGTCCACGATCCATATTCCTTGCTGATATGTCATCCTCGATCTCCTTTTCCAACAACTTTCTTTCTCTTACTTTGCTTTGTCTTTTCTGCTCTTTTGCTCACTTCGACCCAGTATCAGTCATTGTGTCTTCCGCGCAATTTTCATTTCACCTTTTCTTCTATAATATTTTCTTTCTTCCATAACCAAGGGCCAACAATTCTCATATGTTTAGAAATGATAGCGCCCCAATTAAAAATGCTTCCAGATATAGCTACAATATAAGCCAATGGCATCCATGCTTTCGAAAGCCTGAAACAATTTTTTTCTCTGTATAACCGACATATTTGGGCCATCAAGAAAATGTATGGCTCCCTAAGGTTTATTGTGTTATACCATCCTAATTCCCTGTTGACGAATTTATTGTCTTCTTTCGACCATGATTCCAACAATTGACCTGTGTTATGATGCTCATAGAATTTGACCATGAACTCATTGTTTAATTTGACTTCGACATCTCTTATTTTATAATATTTGCTAGTGTCCATAGGAAGAAAAAACCCAATACATTCCCCATTCACATTGTTTATTAATCATTTATCAACATTGGTATGGTGAATGATCCAATCTAAGGTTTCTATACAAGGCAAAACCAGGGTTTTGGATGCTACCATGTACAATAAAGACAATTTTATGTTTTAAAAGACCTGGTCATCTAATACTCTTACTTCCAATTCACTATGAGGTGTGAACTTGGGAAAGTAATCGTGGTGGACCTTATTATATAAATCAAGCTAGGAAGGCATAAGTACCTCGGATGTTGTGCTTGTGTTTGTGTCCTTGTAGAGAAGAGGTGGGTTCGATGACTTATTTTGAGACATCTTGATCATTGGTTTTATTTTGGGAGAGGATTCTAATTCCTTAGAAGTTGATTTGGAAACTTCTCATGTCTTCTTGCTCCTTCATTTTGGAGTCTTTGGTGATTGATGGGTCATAGGTCTTCGAGGCGACATTTTTACTTGCAAAAACATAAGTTAATTCATCTCCCTTTCTATCAAAAAATTTCAAAGAGAAGGAATTTACCGTAAATACCTGAGAACGAAAGGTTTTTTGGTGTCAACACTTACAAATTCCGGGTCTTATAGAAAACACAACACAACCCAACTTTGAACAAAAACTTTGCCACTCACAAACTCTTCACAACAAAAGAAAATATCAAATGTTCTATGCAAACAATGGTGAAGAAATTTCCAAATCACATTCAAAGAGACAGTTCCTAGTGGTTCCATCTAAGTTTTTCATCATTGAGTACATAGAAATATTCTACAGATATCCATTAATTACTATGTTGTATGCACCATAGTTTGGATTTAATGCACTGCGAAAACCGACAGTGAAAAATGGGCGTTAAGTTAGTTCATTGGGGATTTCAAATGGTAGCGAGTTGGCGTGCAATAATGTCCAAGATTAGGGATTGGGCATGTATTTTGCTAAAGGTTTTATTGACTTATGCCAATGTTAGGTTTACAATCCTGACATGAACTTTCCAAGTGATTTTGTGTGGTTAGTTTATTAGGATGTGGACGTGGCGTCTTTGGATAGGTCGAGAGTGTGGAAATGCATGCAAAACGAAGTATTGCAATGGACGGTTTAGATCAACCATGGAGTTTGAAAGAATGAACGTGGATGATCCATATCGTAGGTAGCTATGCTATGATTGGTTATCAACAGGGGTGGTAGGAGAAAGTACAAATCTTGGTCTCTGGTTTGCCGATGTCGATGGTCCATCGGTGATCGACGAGCACAAGGCCTATTTGCCAAAACAAGGTTTATTGATCTTCGTCTATCGATGCCAATGCACTATCGACGATCGATGGGATCGAACACTTACCCTAATGGAAACGTGGTGAGATGACATGGCTTGTTTTTTATGACCTGTTGATGTTAGTAAGGATGGAAGCATGGAGATATAAGTACTTACATGTCAAATGATGAGGCAAGGTGACACTACTACATATGGGCAGATTATTCCATGAAAATTTTCCATGTTTCCATTATTTTCATGTTTTTTTAAATTGTACGGGATTTTCGTAGCTATTGCCACGAAAGTTCATCTCTATTCCCACGAATATGTTTTTTTAAATTGGGCGGGATTTTCGTCGCTATTGCCACAAAATTTCGTCGATATTTCCACGAAAGTTCATCACTATTGCCACAAATATTTTTCATATATCAAAAAACATATGCTAGTGGCTAGTTTACTAGTCGATCTATATATTCCTAACTTTAAGAGACTTTGAGATACAATTACTATAGTTGTGAAACTGTTCGTAGATTTTGTTTGAGTTGTTTATTTTTTCCGTCACCCACCAGTTGAACAAATCCAATTCTCGATCTACATAGCTCGGATTTTGAACTTGCAAGGTTAGTATGTTTTTTTATTTATGTATTCATTTAACTTGTAAATTTTTGTTCAAATGAAATTTCATGTAGATTGTTTTTTCCTTGATAATATATTATATGTGCAGTACCATATTTCATGTCATTGGTTTTTGGATCTAGTTAGTATATTCTATGGAAATTCATGTGAAATTTCAAGAAAAATATTTTCCGAAGAAGTATTTTAAGAAGAGGGAAAATTACTCCATCAATAAGTCAATTCAAACATTAAAAACGGATGTCATTATCAATCTAGATTAATTTGAGCCTACAATTCCTTATGTAAATTTAATACTTATTACAAAACCACCAACTCATAACAACTTTACTAGTTGGACTAATGTTTGAAATAGAAAGTGGAAAAAAAAAACTCTTAGGTCTAATTCTATCCCTTAGCGACCTTGTTAGCTCTCTAACTTTTTTGTTTCTATGATGTTGTGCCTATATATATTAATGTCAGTTTTTTAGTCTAGTATTAGGTTAGGTTAGTAATATAACATTGTATTCTTATGTGATGTTGTTTTTCTCAATTTTTAATAATCACACGCAATTCTAGATGTAGTGATTAACTCTAGTTTGTAGTTGATGTAACTTGTTTATACACTATTAATAAGAAGTATCCAAAATATAAAAATGTCATTACGAAATCAAAGATAACATGATGAAATCTACTAGTAAGACAATGACTAATGAGAACATGCCAAAGTGTCTTAGAAAATGAAACTGTGACCACTATAAGTAGAATAAAATTGTGACCATTGTATGTAGTTGTAAATCAACACGTCATAATTTAAACCAACCCAACCCAATTGTGTATGGAAAGTGGATGGCATTCTTTTTTTAGTGGTGAATTTCAAAGATTGACATTTTCTCTACAAAACAACTTAGAGGCTAGTGTATGGTATCGAGTGATTCAAGTTTGAGAATTTTTGACCACTTTAGTTAAATGGTGTGTAATTATTTTCCATGGTGATTCAATACACACTACTCTAAAGTAAAAATTGAAGCATATCGATCTTAATAGTTAATCGATAATAAATAAATAAAACATGTCAAAATATCTTAGAAGAAATAATTGTGAGGATTGTAGGTCACTGTAAATAAACATATCATAATCGAAAGGAGTAGCTAAAATATCACGAAGGAGTAGCTAAAATATACAAATTTGACAACTTACTGTTTGGTATAGTGTAGGTAAGACAATTACTTGTCATTACAAGGATTTGTCACTATGAAGGAAAATGAAAGGAAGCTTTCTCGGTCAAGAGAGACATTAGAGGTGAGGGGCAATGGAAAATTTTATTTCCCTTCCTATGATTGTAGGGGATTGCAAAGAAAAATACTTTTAATAACAACAACTGAAATACATTGTAGGGAGAAGGGGCATGCCGAAGGGGGTTATGAAGATCGTCCCTTGGTAAGAGGATTCAATATTTAATGTATTCTCTGTAATAGTCATCATGCCATGAATTTTAGTAATATTTCTTATTGGAATTTTTATATTTTCTATACACACTAACTTTTCTATGTTGTTTTTAAATATATAGATGATGCCCCCAAAATGTCGACCTCTAGAGAGTTATTTGCCAAGTACTAACAGAAATACTCCTTCACAGGGTGATGAACATCAAGATCAGAATATTGAAGTTGTTGATCAAGTTATTAATGATTATATGGATGGAGATAATGTTAGTGATTCAAATTAGGAAGATGAGATACATAGATTGATCCAAGACACATTTTCTCCAATGGATGAGGACAACTAGGATGATAGTCATGATGTTGATCCTCTACTCGAGAAGTCACGTCAACCTCTTTATGAAGGCTCAACAAAAAATCTTTTATCTGCTATTTTGTTGTTGGTGAACTTGAAGGTTTTGAATGGTTTATGAAACACATGCCTCACACATATACTAAGGTATTTAATTTGTTAATTATTTATGCCTGCATGTTCAAAAATACTTAAAAGGTTCAACTTTTTCCTATATTGCTATTGTTTTCTAATTTGTAAATTAGTATGGATGTAATATTGATGATTAATATTGTTTACATTGACTTATTGTTTTGAATTTTGTAGATTTTTAGGTGAATTTCTATTACCGATGTCAAATATTTTTCCATGCACATATCGAGAAATATTCGTGATTATGAAATAAATTAGAATGGACTATTAGGCTATTGATGCATATCCTAATGATCATATCATATACTATGGAAAATATGCATTAGAAAATGAATTCCCACAATGTCAAATAAGTAGATATTGAACCGATAAAGCATCAAAGAAGGTGCCTCACTAAGTTCTTCGTTATATTCCGATAATTCCACGTTTCCAGCGGTTGTTCAGGTGCCAAAGTATAACACAGTTTATGGATTTCCATGCAAAGAACAGAAGTCGAGACGATGTTCTTCAAATGCCTGCAGATGGTTTTGCATTGAAGTACATCGAAGAAAAGTGGCCAATTTTTAAAGAAGAACCTCGTAATGTTAGACTTTTGTTGGCATCTGATGGTGTCAATCCATTTGGAGAGCTTTGTTCTACGTACTCAGTGTGGCCTATTTTTGTTATAAGCAATAACCTTCCTCCTTGGATGTCGATCAAGAGAGATCACACAAGGTTGGCAATGATTGTTCCAGGTATTTAATTATCTTTTATTTGCTTTAAAGTATGACAAAATATTTCATTTCTTTGTTTCGTGCATGGTAATTATTTCTTTTATATATAACGACATCTAGATAAGTATAATTAATCATGCAGTATGTTGAACCAATTAGATAAGTACCAGGTTAAAGATATGAACGTATATATTGAGCCTCTTATCGATGAGTTGTTGAAGTTATGGGTTGGCGTCACTATGTATGACATCTCTAGACCAATAGGGAAAAAACGATTTCAATTCCATGGAATACTATCATGGACAATTCATGATGCTCTCGGGTTAACAAATTTTTGTGGTATATTGTTACTTTCTTTTGTGATTTAATATTATATATTTGTTGAAAATATCATGCATTATTTTAAATTGTAACTCTAATTCTCTACATTAATTCATATATCTTGTAGGTATTCAAACAAAGGGTAAGTTTTCATGCCCAATTTGTGGTCCTAGGATAAAATCTCGTCGTTCAAGGAGTTTAGGAAAGGAAGTGTTTGATGAGTATAGGCACTTTTTGCCTAAGAACCATAGTTATCGAATTACAAACAAAGCAAAATTCAATGGTAAATAAGAGAATGGAAAAAAACCACGAAGAATGACACCTCGCCTATGGAAGTTGGAATATATTAGAAATCGTCAAGGTATACAAATTATTTATGTATGACATATTATATAAATCTTTGGTTAATTTCATTAGTATTAATTTCATTTTGTTTGATTAATTAGTGTTAATTTCAATTTGTTGATGTTTCATGAATGTTGGTAAGGCACGAATGGACTTCCACGAGGAATGAAAGGTTACCCGATGCAATTCAGTAGATTTCCATACTATGAGCACCTACAAATAGTTCATTTGTTTGATACAATGCATATCGGGAAGAACATAACATAATTGTTATGGAAAATATTAGATGGAAGGATTGACAAAGAGAGAATTGGAAAGATTTGTTGTGGCATCCAGGAAGCTAATCACGCATTGCAAAGTGTTATTATTGATTCTAATGGCGATGGATGTGAACAAAATACTAGTCTTCCTTGGTTATTGATGGAGCAACAGAGCAATATTGTAAAAGAGGTCATTCGAAAAATTAGGTTTCCGACGGGGTTTTCGTTGAACATACAAAATATGTTAACGAAAAAAAGATATTTTGGTGGGGTTAAAACACATCACTGTCATACATTCATTAAGGTAATTAGTAGGTTATAATATATTTCCTTATTGGTACATATTTTTTGGAAACAAATAATAATTATTTGTTTTTTGTTACAATATGTTCTACCTTTATCTCTCCCAGACGAATTTGACAACAACATAAAACAAATTATTTATGTACTCGGCAAATACATGAGGTAAGTAATGTTTTATAAGGAAAATGTACTTCTTATGTGATTTGTAGCGAAACTTATTGACATATTATGTTTTATTTGCAAATTTATGTATGCCTTGATATTATTTTATTGCATCGACATTTGTACGTAGCTATCATCAAAAGACATCCATAAAGAAGATATAAGGTATTGGAAGAGAGAAATTCCTCGACTAATGTGTCAAATGCAACAATATCTACCTCCAACATTTTTCAATGTACAAGAACACTACCCCATACACCAAGTTGAGGAGATTGAATTATGTGGACCAGTACACACTAGGTTGATGTGGATGGTGGAGAGGTAGTTGAAGTCATTGAAGGCTTTTGTTAGACAAAGAGCACGTATGAAGGGTTCTATGGTTGAGGGATATATGGTATATCAATGCATGGTGTATATTAGTCAATATCTACCCAAATTAGTAGAAAATATGAATGTGCCTCACATTTTGCATCTTGAATCCATCAACAAATTTGAAGGGGAGGTCCTATTGGGGAAAGGTAAAATGAGGATCATGAAAGGTAATTATTAGATGTTTACATAGATTTAATATATTACACATTTATTTTTCCAATTTTATTTTATCATACTGATTTTTTACATTTTTCGTTCCTGCATATTGAACTATATTAAATTATTCCTTTATTAACAATAGCTAATTAATGATATTAAATTGTTATTTTTTCATATAGTTGCTTGAGAGTGGGATGCTTTACATTTATACATTGCAAACAACCTTGATTGGATGGAGCATTGAATAGAATATACTGAAGAATACTTCGATAGGTTATCATGGGAAGGGGTGAGTAAGATGATTAAAACAACACATCATCATTGAGATCAATTTCCTGATCTTACATCAAGGGAAGTTGATTTAGCCTTTGGTTTAAAAGATAAACAAGCAAATAAATTTTTTACCCACATTTTCCTAGTTATTTCCCAATTTTTCAATGTATTTGGTTTGTTTAATTTTTGAATTATATATTTACTAAGTCCTATATGAGGTTTATTAATTGGCAATGTATTTTTTACTTGTTGTCCATGTTGTAGTTGAAACATCACAAGGCTATGTGGTGTAATGGTCATAAATTTCGTATCAAAATGTTGGATGATAAGATGAAAACCTCGAATTGTGGGATAACTGCAGTGTTTAAGGTCACCAACATTTCCTCTAGAAGTGACAGAAATTTGGAAGAAACTGAGAATAGGTATTGTGGGCATTTGGAGGATATAATTGAGTGTGATTTTAATTCCTTTAAAATAGTTTTGTTTGAGGTTAAATGGTATAGGATACATATACATGAACTTGATCCTGAAAGAACTTCTATTGAGCATGATAATGGATTTACCATGGTTAATACAAGGGAATTTGAACCAGGTACAAATCCTTATGTTCTTCCAAGTCAATGTGAGCAAGTATTTTACTTAGAGGTACCTGGTAAAGTAGGTTGGTCATACGTTGTTATATATGATCCAAGAGGAAGAAAAATAAAGTATAATCATGTAGCTGAGGATGAAGATAATAATGAGGAATAAGATCATGATTATGCAGATCATGAGCAGGTGATGATAGTCGATGTGTCAGACGAAGAAGTTGAAGAAGTTGATCATTCAAATGTAGGAGATGACGATCTCATTGACGATATCGATAACTATATTAGCGAAAATGACATTGATGATGATGTTGATATGAATGATCCTTTCACCAATATCGATTCTGAACCAGATCCTGATACAGATGTTGAGCTGGATGAAGAAGAAGATGATTGATATTTAATTGTTGAAAATAAGAGGTATGTGTTTGTATCTTTTATACGATCTTTATATGTTTTTATTTTGTATAATATAGTATATGATACATGTTCTTTATAATTAAAAATTAGGTACTATGGGGAAATTGAGAGTGATGTGAGGGGGGGGGGGGGGGGGG
>ML784435.1:384738-397821 GCA_009831015.1 Picea engelmannii
CCTTCACATGGTTGCCCCTGTTTAGTAGAGAATGAACTATTCTTGAAACCAAGAGGAGCTCCGCGCAATTGCGCCTAATCATACGAATGATGTAGGTATTTCATCCCAGGGATTTACATTTTTATGTTTATATTTTTGTATAAGCCAATGAATGACAACCATAATTTAATTTTTTGTCGTTTTTGAATAAAATATGATCAATCCCAATCTTTTTTCAAAGAAACACGTTGTTCTTTTGGAATTAATTCGACAATATAATCCATTTCTCTGGTAATAGTCGGCGTGGATGCCATGTTCTTAGGTTTCATTGAAAAATACAAAAAAACACCATTTATGAGCATTTTCAATGCAAATCCGTCGAAATTACATATTTTAATTGCAAAACTCAGATTTAGCAATTTCAAAAACATCTCATACCAACGATGTAGGTATGTCATCCCAAGGATTTCATGCGACAAATAAATATCTGTCATATTTCCATCTAAAATTGTTTGATATGCCTCTCCTTTCTGCGGGATTTCCGTCCAAATTTAAAACAGTGTCTACATCGAAAATTGTTGGTTTTTCTTTGCGTTGAAACAATATGCCTCTCCTTTTTTCTATATTCAACTACACTTATTTTGAATTGAATTTTTAGTTTTGAATTTGTGTTATTGAAATATTTTATTCAAATTTTACAAGGAAATTGTACTAGGACTAGACACGAGCAACAATGACCTGTGAATGGGGCCAACGTTGAAATTTTTTCAAACTGTTTATGTATGCATTGAAATTTGACATGGATAGACTATTCACATGCCTTAATGATATGGGATGGTTTCTAGATTCAAATTTGACTCACACACCCACTTTCTTCCATCATCAATTCATCATGTAAACCATAAACCCTAATTTAGTGGAGTCATTGATTTGTCGGGTTCTAGTGTTCCCAATGAATGGATGCATTGTTGTTGACATGGAATGGGACAACACATGTACCTTATCAATTTTATTCCTTCACTTGATGTGGGCCTGGTCATTCCTAGCCTTCAATTGAAAGTTACCCCTAGTCTAAGTCATCACCCTTCATGACACTTGTCACCAAATGATTAGATTACAAGGTTGGAGGCATATGGGCATTGGGATGAGGCGTTATAACCCTACAATAATAAGAGACATTAATTGAAATTTGACTATATTGAAAGGTGTGTGCAATTGAAAATACTAACAACCCAAAACTAAAAGGGATCAATACACAGACTATCAATGAAAGGTGATCTGGTGGTGTGTAGGTAGAGGCCTAGCACCTTCAAAATTATCATTCTCCTCCAAATATCCACATCTATGTATAATTCTAAATCCTCATCCCTCCTTGAGTCCAATGACCCCATGATTCTAGCATGGCCATGTTTGATGTGGAATTTTACACATTTCAAATTATGGGATCATACAAAATATAATGTATCACGTTTAGTGGATCATACATATATATATGGGAAAAATCCAACTAGAAGAAGATGCTTCATTTGTTAACTCAATATGTAATCGGTTACATATGCTTTCTTTGTAACTCATAACCCATTTAACCATTAACACCAAAAATAATGATATAACACCTATCCCTTAACCTTTATAATCTTAGACAACTAACACCAATAAACATTATTATTCTAACCTATAACCTTTATAATTGTAACACCTAAACTTTGTAATTCTAACACCTAAACTCTAACATGACATACATCTCCTAAACCTTACTTTGAATAACACCTATAACTCCTAATTGTTATAATCCATTAATTTAAGTAAAATAACACAAACACATGTATTGATAATAAATAATCTAATACATAAGTTGAAACTAGGTAATTACTTAAATTGAAATTAGGGAATCACTTTTTCATATCTGAGTTTGAATCTCTCACATTCCCTCCTATAAAGTTCACCCAAAGTATCTTGAAAAATACATTGTATTAGAGGGATGCATTTCTATCATTTGATAAGAAAAACAAAAACTCTACAATATTATGTTAGATAAAAAATAATTTCTTCCATATCTATTTCCGGATGAACTTCTAAACTCTTCACGGAAAAGAAACATGGAGATGACACCATTATCATGATATCTATTAAAATTATCATTCTCGTAAAGATGTACAAATGAATTTGATGCAGCCAAGTAGAGCTCTCTTGCTTGGGTAGATTCAAAAAGTATATATCCTAGAGACAACTATGTTATCATTAGGAATCCTTTACTTTCCTAAACTTGATCACAAGTGGCCTCACATAAGAGGTATTTACAATTTTACACTAATCTGTTTCTATAAAGTTTGTTAATTGTCCTAAAATTCATTAAGTATGCCTAATGAAAAAGGAATTTAAAGTAATCTGTTATAATGATATATTTTAATGCTAGGAAACGAGAATAGGACAAACCTTTCTGCTCATTCTAAGAGTGAATTTTTTCTCTTCTGGTGCGACTACCAAATGCAGCCATAATGGGTAGACCTCTACTGTTACCTGTTTTGGGAGTGGACCTACAAAAATCACTTTTCTTGCTAATATTGGTCCACCAACATACCTATGACAAATGAAGTAAAGGATATTCACACTAAGGAACACATTTTACAATTATTTTACCAAATAAACAAAGAACACTTTACATAGTAATGTGCAATACCACAAAACCCAACCAATATTCCACACTAATTCCTAGAAACTATTCAAATTCACAATTTACAAACAGAAGAATTAAAAATGACAAGAATTGATGGAAAATGGTTGTGCTGGTATCTTGTGCATCTATATATGGAAAATAGATTTTTCCATGTCTTAACATGGCCAACTAACATATTTGGGATGATCAAATGAATGCTCTTCTTCACATCAAAGGTTTATGGATTTATTTGAAAAACCCCTTCCTGCCCCTGATGAAGACCGCTATGATCTAGTTTTCTTGAACAAGGGTGAAGCCCTTGGATTGATTACTCTCTCTATGGATCTAGATCTTGTTCATCAAATAGAGAATAATAAAAGTGCAAATAAAATATGGGATACTTTTCACACCTTATTTGGTGCAGTGAACACTACTCAAGTTAATTAAATTGAAAGTGAGTTCTCTGATCTCAAGAAGGATAACTTTGCTAGCGTCAAAAAATAGATTGCAAGGTTCAAGAACCTAAAATATGACATTAACATATCTGCTAGCATGGAAAAATCCAATTCAGAATATGTAAGTGTTGTTCTGAATAATTATTCTCTTGCATTCAGAATTGTTTCTATCATTTTCTACAACTCAAGGCACTTGCTTGTCCCTCATTAGAGGATGTGTTTTCAAACCTTATCCAACATTAGGTCACCTTTCATAATTTAGAAAACCTACCCCCTCATGTTCAATCCCATCCTAAGGCTACATCATCCCGTGTAGCCATGAGTCTACAGGGAAACTCCCAAATCCTTGAAGAAAAATATGGTCTGCTCTTATTGCCATAAGGAAGGACATTCCTTCAAAATATGTTTCCTCCATCTTCAGATGATTGAAATTTTTGCCAGGTAAACAACTAACAAAAATAAACTCTTAGAAGACAAGTCTAGTATTTCCAGTACTGCACATATCGCTCTGCACTCTGTTTTATTGTATTCAACTTCATCACATGAATGGATTGAAAATTCTAGGGAAACTAGACATATGAAGAAGAACAATCACCTTCTCTCTGACTACAAGATCTCCCATAGCCAACTCTCTACCCTATGTTGGACCACCACTTATACACATTTTACTAGATCACTCCCAAACCAATTGGAAATTATTAATAGATAGGGTTACTTCCTCTCGGGCTTATCTTGGTTTTGGTGGAAAAAGACCTTTTTATTTTGTATATGTGGTAAAGAAAGTGTGAAATACATGCCAAGTTGAAATTTACATGTCATCATAACCACATTTACATATCATTAGAGAATGCACCAATAGAAATTTGTTCAATGATCTTGATTCCTGCTATAGATGTCTTTACAATATGAATGACATCTTTCAACTTATCCTGAAATGTATTGAAACAATGTACGCAAAACAATCAAGAAACAATGTCTCAGATTCCTATATATTTATCTTTCAAAACCTCTATTTAACAAGTAGGTGAACATAATCATGTGGTTGCCTATCTTGCCAACTCGCTTTGCCTAGCCTTTCACCCCCCCTATTTACGAACTCCTCCTGCCTTGCATTTGGACTCCCTTCATTGATGTGGGCTCTCCCTCTTGCCATGCCTCCAGGAACCTATCTTTTCAACTCGCCTTGGTGTGCCGTAGTGAAACCCCTTGTTTGCGTTGGATTTGGGAAACCCCAAGTTTCTTCCCAGATGTGAGTTGTGTCACTGGATCCTCGATTTTGTTGGTTGGGTGCTCCTCTTTCTTACTTAGATTTTCTTTGGGATCCCCTCTTGCCAACTTTCCTTGTGTTTCCTCTGGAAACCCTAATTTTGCCTTGCATTCGGGAAACCCCAAGGGTTTTTCCCACCGCACCCGTGTCACTAGCTCTTTCGGTTTTGTTGGTTGGGCGCTCCTCTTGCCAACACAACTTGTCTTTGGGTGCTCCTCTTGCGAAATTTATGCAACATGCAACTTTATGCAACTTATGCAACAATGCAAATTAAGAAACTATGCAACTTATGAAACAATGCAAATTAAGAAACTATGCAACTATATGCAACTATGGAACTTATGCAACTTATGCAACTATGCAAGTTATGCAACTATGGAACTTATGGAACTTATTGCAACTACGCAACTTTATGCAACATGCAACTATGCAACTTATGCAACTTTATGAAACTATGCAACTTATGCAACTTTATGCAACTTATGCAACTATGCAACAATGCAACTTATGCAACTTTATGCAACATGCAACTTATGTAACTTTATGCAACTTTATGCAACATGCAACTTATGCAACTTTATGGAACTTATGCAACTTTACGCAACTTTATGCAACATGCAACTTTATGCAACAATGCAACTTATGAAACTATGAAACTATATGAAACTATGCAACTTATGCAACTATATGAAACTTATGAAATTATGCAACTATATGCAACTATATGAAAATATGCGACTTATGCAACTATATAAAATTATGCAACTATATGCAACTATGCAACTTTATGCAACTATATGCAACTTTATGCAACAATGAAACTTATGCAACTATATGCAACTTTATGCAACTATGCAACTATATGCAACTTATGAAGCCATGCAACTATATGCAACTTATGCAACTATATCCAAGTATATGCAACTGTGCAACTATATGAAACTATATGCAACTTATGCAACTATGCAACTATATGAAACTATAAAAGAGAAGACTCACACCCCAAAGCATACCAAGATAACAATAATGGGATGCCAAGTATGATATGAATAAAGTAAACAAGGACCCCAATAATTTTTTTACATACAATAGAATCAAGTATATTCTCCAAGCAAAACATGGGTTCCCTAAATATTTGCTCGCTAACTTATCTTCTCATTTTTTCAAGTGTTGGTACCACAAACTTATATTCGCATGATAACTTATCTTCTTGTTTTAACGAGTGTAGGTACCACCAAATAGGTATCTGTCGGATCTCTTCCTTGAGTGATGATCAAGATATACTAAGAGAGGTTGAAAGTGAGACGTGTTGCATTAGATCTATCGGTTTTGGATCAACTAGATCTGAAAAGGTAAGGAAAAGATTTTGTATACTCATGCAATTTTTTATTGCCAACGGAGGGTCATGTAATTATGATGCTGATAGCATAGGTGACATTGAGTTTCCCTTGAGGTATAGACATCTAGTGCAACGATGGGCACCTAAGGAGCTACCTGAAGTGGACACTGATTTCTTCATCAGTGGGAGGATGTATCACATTGTTCCTTCGTCCTTACGTGGATTGGGGTTATTTTCTATGGATGGCATAAAGGTAGGCTATGGAACTGTAACTGAATTGATGAAGTATTTCGGACCATTATACAAACACAATCATTGGTTGATGTTGGTCCGATATACACAAAGTATGCGGAGATACAAAGTTGCCGCAAATTATATACAACTAGTAGATAACAATCAAAATAAAGGGGAAACTATGTATATTGATGGAAGGCAAAAGCTACTGGAAACATTGCGGGCTTTATAAATAGTACACAACCAATGAAAACAACTAAGAAACCGAATTGCATATTTGAGGGACGCGAAGGAAATCGTGTGTTTGTATATGCAACAAAAACAATAGTTCTAGGTGAAGAGTTGTTGATCGATTACAACTTAAATCAAATAGATGGAGGGGGTGCAGCTATGAGGGTAAATATCTTACATACCATTCAAATCAACCTTTGATCAATCATTGTTATAATTTATTTCTGCAATATTTCAATTTTTTACTGCATATATTTCATTTTTCATTTTTTATTTTCTGATATTACTGCAATATTTCATTTTTTTAATGTTACAATTACTTTCATAACTCTTGTTGATTAATTTATTGTATCAACATCTGTCCAGGGTGACCATGAGATATCACAGGCTACATCTGTCCAGGGTGACTGTGGAAAGGCACTCGATGTGCCTCAACACGTAAATGTTAAATACAGTAATAACTTATGACTACAACAACTAAATTTCTGAAATTTCATTAATTTTTTTCTGATATTATTGCAATATTTCATTTTTTTAATGTTACAGGTGAATTTCATAACTTTTGTTGTTTGATTTATTGTGTCAACTTTTGTCCAGGGTGACCGTGGCCGGAAATCACCCGCTACATCTATCCAGGGTGACCGTGGAAAGGCACCCACTGTGCCTCAACATGTAAATGTTAAATATAGTAACAACTTATGACTACAACAACTAAATTTCTGAAATTTCATTTTTTTTTTTTTGATATTACTGCAATATTTCATTTTTTTAATGTTATAGGTGAATTTCATAACTTTTGTTCATTGATTTATTGTGTAAACTTATGTCCAGGGTGAATGTGGCTGAAAATCACCCACTTCATATGTCCAGGGTGACCGTGGAAAGGCACTCGTTGTGCATCAACAGGTAAATGTTAAATACAGTAACAACTTATGACACAACAACTAAATTTTTGAAATTTCATTATTTTTTTTTTCTGATATTACTGGAATAATTCACTTTTAAATGTTACAGGTGAATTTCATAACTTTTGTTGATTGATTTATTGTGTCAACTTCTATCCCTGGTGACCGTGGCCGAAAATCACCCGCTACATATGTCTAGGGTGACCGTGGAAATGCACCCGTTGTGCCTTAGCAGGTAAATGTTAAATACAATAATAACTTATGACTACAATAACTAAATTTTTCAAATGTTAAAGTTCATCTCATTAATTTTATTCATCAATGTATTGTGGCATGGTCAACGTGGGAAGGCACCCACTGAGGATATTGATGAGGACGAAATATTTTATTCCACTGACCCAATAACAACTGTAGTGAAGGCCTTGAAGAAGACAAACATAGAATATCTAGGTTTGTTTCGCAAAAGACCCCTGACACGGGAGGACAGGGCAAGAATTGTAGAGCTACAAAATCTAATAACTAATTTTGGGGTAAGTGGCATCTTCACATATTTTTATCAACTATGACAATTTCATATCCGTTTTTTTGTTTTATATTTTCTATATGATCTGATAAAGTAAATTTTTTCGTTTGTACGAGTTTTTAAACCCCGTGCGTTGGGAACCTGTCGATCCTGCAACTGCTATAGGTAGCAGTGATGGTCCAATGCAATGAAAATGTCGACATAGAAAAGTACAAGTGAGTATTTTTGAGCCTCCTGAGTTTCCCCTCGAATCCATTAATGAGAATAATGATGTTGACCAGCATGATCGACCGGAGCATGATGAGTCAGAGCCCGGGACTCCACATGAATACGGAGAGGAACGTACTGTAGATGGAGAGGAAACTATTATGCATGGAGCAGAATGAATTAAAAGCATTGGATCACTAGATGTAACCTTTCTGGTGGATGACACATGTGTTCTGATCAAGATTCAAAAGATTGCAGGTAATTTTTAATTAATTGAATCATTTTTATCATGAAATTGAAATGGACATTTGTTGAGATTATTATAAATTAATGGATAACACATTTTTGCAGGAAACAATGTTTTCTATAGAAACTTAAATGACAAATCATTGGAGTTTTTTGGCCCCACCATTCGAACACGGTGGAATGGCCAAGATAGCAAAAAGAAAGATGATTTGATAGACCACATGGTAAACTTGTTCGACAAAACGTTCAATAAGAAAGTGGTTACAAAGTTAGCTTGCGAGAATTGAAAATATACCAGGGCCCAATATAGAGATAAATTGCAATTAGACCTCAAGCATGAGCGCCCTCCCATGGTTCCAGAGAAAGAGTGGAAAACCTTGATAGAGGATGCAAAGGAGAACTTGTTTAAAAAAAAAGGAAGACATCCACAAGTTGGTCAAGAAAGGTACAACACATGTCATATTATTAGTGAAATATGCTCATTTATGTTTTTCTTTCTTGTTTTAAGTAACAATTTCGATATCTATTTTTTTTTCAAAAATTCCATATGTAGGCTACCAAACACCTCCAAAGCAACCAAGGATAGAATGGAAAAGCACGAGCAACATAAACTAGGCCAAGGTGGATATGGAAAACTAAAATCCCGAATCATAAGAATTAAATGATTAACTGTGGTTAATATTTATTTAACAGTAGCGAACAAATATATGTTTTTGTTATTGGTATTTTTAATGGTGTTATGCATTGCAGTTAAATATGTTCGAAACTGCTGCCATCGAGGAGGACCTAAATCTTGGTTACAAGCACGGTTTTAAAAGTGTGATTGAATATAGGAAAATCTTGGGGCAGAATCCAATCTCCCCAGCCACGCAGGTAAATAAAATGAATAAGGAAACTGCAGTAGCATGTTTGTAAAGTCTATTCATATTTTATTATATCACCCTTATCTAAGTATTTATGTTTCTTTTTAAGAAACAGTGCAATCGCAACAATGAATCTAGTGGTATTTAGTAGAAACCACGTCATACAAGGGTGCACATGTCCAATGATAGTGGGGAGCAGAGTACCCATTCCCGTATGTATGCTTCATAATTAGAAATATTTACTGTGATTATAGATATTTATTTCCTGACTTATACTTATATATTGTCTTCTCAAAATTGAAGAGCATGTAGCTCAGGAGGGTGAACTACGAGAGGAACCAAGTGGACAAGAAATTAACGCACCAAATGTCACAACTACACAGACAGGTAAAGAGAAATAGTTTAATGTTAATCAAAATAATGAATTAGTTATTTCAATTATATTTCAACATATCGATATGATCATTTTCGTTGTTGCAGTTCACGACCCTGCACAAATGTCTTGATGCCCTTCTCAATGACATACCAGAAGTATGGTACATGAGCGCATGGAAACAAAAACAATAGAAGGATAGGACACAAGAAATACACTGTCAAAGGATGATTATGATACCCTAATTGTCAATTTTATGAATGTAAAAAAACATAAATCAAAGAAAAATTAGATGTATAAATTCATGACTTGTATTTGGATTTGTATGGATGTTTCTAGTATGAAACATTGTTTATATGAATTACAACATTATGCTTCAATGTTTATATGTTCATATGTTTTGATGACTATCCTAGTTATGCATGAATGTCTATATGTTTTCTATATAAACAAAATCATTTGTTGGGTATGGGGAATTGAGAGCGATGTGAGGGTGGGAGGGGCCATATGAGCTTCCACCTTCACGTGGTTGTCCCGGTTCAGTAGAAAATAAACTATTCTCAAAACAAAGAGAAGATCATTAAGGTATGCGACCACTTGAGTTTTTTCTAGGGTATTTTACATAACTAAATGCATGCTTATTTGCTTATATATTATTTTATTTTTTTTGTTTGTTAATTTGTGCGGGACCTGTTGGCACGCGATTAACCTTTGGCTTGAGAAACCGCGACTCAGGGGCATCTAAGCCGTCAAAATCACCCGGGGATCGCACCCGGCCTGAGCCACACCAACCCTTAACATGGTTGGATTTTTTGTCCCCGCAGGTTTCGAACCGGTGACTTTAACATCACAGAGTGGCTTAACAACACACTCCATCACCGACTGTCCTACACCTCGGGGACATTTGCTTATATATTATTTACTCATATAAAGAATTTGTATTTTATGATTCATGCAGGGCTTGGTGATGGAAATGCATCTCATGGAAAACTCTTATCAAGTTGTATGGGCTAATAGATATGGTTAAAGGACAATGATAAGGTATGGGTTTTGACGTGTTTTTTAAAGTAGGATTTATACTAGTAAAAGTTCACAATCCTCATGAAATGAGAGAATTTCATTTTTGGTAGACACACATCAATTTGTTTAACAAAGTATGAATCATAGACTGTGGGAAAAACCTTTTTTTGTATTCTTACATTGACCAATACAACTATAACAGATTTTTAGTACAAAATCTTAACCACACACACACACAGAGATATGAACCCTAAGTAAACAAATGAGAGAAGAGAAAGGGAGAATATGTACTGATAGGAGTGAATGAAGATAATAATATGAATAATGAAGTGGAGAGTGCACTCTATCCTAGTTGAATGATACTTGCATCCAACATGTCTCATTGTAATGTATGTTGTGATATTTGTGTCTTCTCACTATAATGTATGTTTCTATGTCCATCATGGGATTCCTAGAGCATCACGTATAATTCATGATCCAACACATAGTAGTCAAGAATCCCATCCATTGCTAATGTGTGCAAGTACCATATGATTAACTAATAATTTATATCCTTAATTATGAGCTACCAATCTTTACTATAACCATATTCTTCTAGTGCATGTAGATTTATATTTGAAGTTGGAAATATTAGTGAAGAATTCAAGAACTACTTCCATGCAAAAGATATCTACATTCAACACTTTATGAGCTATCCCAACATTGTTCCAATTGTGGAATTTTGAGAGGTGATTAGGTCCCACATTTTGTTTACCTAGTTTAACCACCACTTCAAAATCAAACTCCTAAAATATTAGAAAACATCAATAGAATTAACCTTCCAACATTGTATTGTTAACCAAATACTTGACCATTAAATTATCAATGAACAACTTGAAGGACTGGTCTAGAAGATAATACTTGAAATTTTGTAGCATATACGCCATCACCAGGCCTTTGCATTTCATGGTTGTGTAATTACACTTTTTTTCTAGAAAATTACCTTGGGTGGTGTAGCATGTGTTCCCCTAGCTATGCCAACATGTTCCCAATGCAATGGTAGTGGAATCCACATGGACATGGAATTTTTTTGACCAATTAGGAAAAACAAGAATTGGAGCCATAACCATCCATCGTTTTAACTTGGAAAAACCCTTTTCACATTCTACAATCCATACAAATGGGACACCTTTTCATAGTAGTTCCTCCTTCTACATTATTAGTTGAGCATGCCCCATGATAAATATATGGTAATACCCCACATGACCATAGCACAGGGACATTCTCTAGTGCATACCTATTCTAAAATTACTATGATTTTCATTAGTTTGACGAAACATCCTTCCTTGTAGATAATATGATCCAAGAGGATGTTGAATGGGGTGTATAAAATGAAATTCTTAATATTTAGGTACAACTAGATCAATCAACGTCTTTCCATCACTAACATTAGTTTATCCATGTGACACTTTAGCAATATATACATTGCCAATAATTGAAAATATAGCTCAAGGAAATTATGGATATACTCATTGAACATAACAAACATGATTCTAGAGAACATAATTGGTGCATTGCTTGGGCCAAAGGGCATGAGATTGTATGCATACAATCACCATTCCATAGAAAATATGGTGTTCATCTTATCCTCCTTGATGATTCAGATTTTATGATAGCCAAATAATCCTACTATGAAGGTGTAAGGTTCATTCCTTGCCACTTTCTTGGTAATCTCATGACTAAAACATGTATGAAAGGGATCATGTATGTAGGCCTGACTCAATCTAAAAAATTCCATCGAAAAATTTATTCCACCTTTTTCATACCCTAGATGACTATTAGACTAATCAAATCTTATTGTTCCACTGAAAATATCTAACCAATAGTTAGCATATCACATATATCTTGTTTATCATATTCCTTATAATGTGAATTCATCCTATATAGGCACTTCTTGGTAGATTAGGTGTCAAGCTTCAATTCTATATTCATCTCCTAATGTTCTCCTCTCACTCTTTTCATATAAAATATGCTACATGGGAATAAGTGAGTGTACTCTCAAATAAAATATACAATGTCCGCAATGATGTTTTCATACAAATAGTCCCCAATAATAGCCAACTTAGACACATCCTCCATACTGAAATCGACTATTTTTCTTTAATATCCCATGATAGTGAACTAGATAGTTGGTATTCTTGGCTTATGTGACTACATGGTGCACCTCTATTTATTCAAACCACAGAGAATGAAATTCTTTTTGTGACATCATCCTCTACAGAATCTATGGTCAAAAATTATGGTAGTCCCATTAGTGGGAAACATTGAATGTTCTTTATATCCCCACTAATCAACATATCTTCCTCACAAAGTTGAAAAGTGTCATAGAACTTAAATTGTAGTTATGGTCAGTAGGTCATCTATCATTGCATTTTTCTTCTATAGGTACCAATTATTCAACAATGACTCTAAGGTGGGCACACATTTATGCACCCACTACTAAATAGAAATTCTCTATGTATACTAGTGAGTTTCACAATGATCCACATGCTCCACTAGATAAGAAGTACCATTGAATTGTAGGAACTGTTTGGAAAAGATTGATTTATGCTCATGATCCTACTCTTCTACGGAAGCTTTTGCAGGTGAGACTCCTTGAGGGTCATTTTTCATTTATTACTTATATTCATGTGCCTAGGAGATGAAATGAATTTACTAGTTCATTAGCAAACAATATCCTTTAATGAAAGAGCCCAATGCGATAAAATGCATGTTGGGTTCTTGGAACAGTTCAAATTATTTTGAT
>ML784435.1:397871-450247 GCA_009831015.1 Picea engelmannii
ATCCTCTCATAGTCCCTATGACTTGGACTTTCAAAGTATTTTGGATCATATCAATATCTTGTCCTTATCAATATCAATGGATGGGAACATGAGTCAACACAAACCTTATGTCTAGTAGGTTCCTAGTCCTACTATATCTTCTCGTGAGTACAAAGTTCATAATGAAATTCCCACAATCATTCACAGATATATACTAAAGTGATATCCAATGTTTATACCCTCTACTCAAACATGATGTGTTAAGTTATGTGTTCCATAAACTTTGTGGCATTAGTTGTGCCATTAAACACCAATGGATATTTAATCTCTACATGAATCCACTTAATGGAATTTGGTAGTGTGCATATTTGTGTCAATTAATTCTCATACTCCCTAGGCGGCCCAAAATTAATGGACACTTTGGAATAAATGACATAGGATAATACTATTCTCCAACTCAACTTTCCACTAGCATTTGGATTAATGTAGTCTTCCCACTATCCTATGGTGAGATTATCGAAAAACACCTTCAGCCAATACTTCTTCTATCTATTTAAAAAATGTATTTCCCTACATTAGATCCAATGGATATACCATCCAATAACACTTCTTATCAAATGACATCATTATCAAATTCCCAATCAATCCATTACAATACTAGGTATGGATATTTGTCATCTACTATGTCAATGAACTCAAAGTAAGCATAAATATTCACACAATCGAGATAAAATTCCATCTACGCCAATTTGACAATGGGGAAAATGTCTGATTGGTTCACCAACTACCACTAGATCGACAAGTGGACCCATTTTGGTCATCCCATGAGTTCCCATGATTACTTCAGTAGGATGTTAACATCCAACCCGAAGTTGAGAATAACTTCTCACACTTCATATCATTGAATCAATGCATTTAAGATAAATTATTTTCCATACCTTGTTCACTGGACATGGTTTAAGGGCCTATCTTGTGCCTCTATTGGTGACTCTAAAATTGGCCCAAGGACCTCCCTTAACTTTGTTGTGGATTTATCATTGTCTATTATCTATAGAAAACTTTTCAAAAATTCTTTGACTTCATCTTCCACCATATACACTAGTAGAATCCTGCATTGGCTTAGTAGCCAAATTATGGAAGGTTTTCTATTTCTTGCATTCATAGTAACTATGTTTCTAGCATGAATAGATTCCTACATCACCTTAATTACATATTTAAAGTAACCTTTCTTTCATAGTACATCAAACCTTGGTGCTCACTATAAATCTTGATATATGGGTCCTTGATTTGCATCTCTCATGTGTGTGCTAGAATTGGCTCCAAACTAGGTGACGATATCGATCCCAATGTAGGCACAACCTACTGCTGGGTGTGGAGCCTGATTATCTTTCTGATTCATAGGTCTTTTTTTTCCTCCGTATTTATACCCCATGAAGACTTTACACCCCAGAAGAATGTAAACTCTTCCACACGGGGGGAGTGTAGAGGGGGGTTACCCCCTCTGCGGGGTCCGGGGGCGAAGCCCCTGAAGGAAAAATTGCCTTGTAAATGTATATTTTAATTTCATTGTAAATCTAGACAATTCATTATAAGGTCGTAGATCTAACGGTAGAAATGATGTTAGGGTTTTTTTCCCTAGAAGGAAACCCTCTTTTATGAGGGAAATGTGTTGTGGCTATGTATGAGAGCAAATATAGTATTTTGAGATAGGAGACTATGAGATAATGAAGAGGAAGTTACTACAAGTTTGTTGTAGGTTGTATCCCTTCATTTGTTGGATAATAATAAAGGAAGGACTTGGAAATTTCTCTAGTGGGCGTAGCCCACATTGGGTGAACCATGCATATCTGTGTCTCTATTGTATTGTGTATCTTCTGTATTTTATTTCTGCATTTGTTTTATTTAGTTTCTCCGCGATCTTGTTTTTCTAACAATTGGTCTCAAAGGGAAAGGTAACTTGTAGGAAAAGAGGGTTCCTGGTTCGAGTGGGAGCAATGTCAGAAGATGGAAAGTTTAGGGTCGAAAAATTTAACGGCCAAAACTACCCATTATGGAAGATGCAGATGGACGATTATTTATATCAGAAGGATCTATTCCTACCATTGGATAGAATAACAAAGAAGATGACGACTATGAAGGATGAAGAATGGGAGATTCTTGACAGAAAATCTCTAGGAAAGATACGGCTGAGCCTGGCAGCATCGATGGCTTTCAATATTTCGAAAGAAAAGACAACGAAGGGTTTGATGGATGCATTGGCTAAATTGTATGAGAAATCCTCGGCGTCCAATAAGGTATTTCTAATGAAAATATTATTTAATATGAATATGTCAGAAGGTGGGTCTACTGCAGATCATTTAAATGAATTTAATACAGTTACTAATCAACTAAGTTCCATAAAAGTGGACTTTGATGATGAGGTCAAGGATCTTCTAATCTTCTGCTCATTGCCAGAAATATGGAACGTCTTGGTCATGGATATAAGTAACTCTGTCTCTGGTTCAAATAATTTAAAATTTGATGATGTTGTTGGTGTTATCCTTAGTGAGGAAATGCGATGGAAAAGCACAGGTGAGATATCAGGTAATGTGTTGAACATGGAGAACAAGGGAAGACAAAAGGATAGAGGAAAGGGCTCGGGGAACCGCAGGAATTCTAGGAAGGGAAGATCCAAATCTAGACTTGGAAAGATAGAGTGTTGGAATTGTGTGAAGAAAGGACATCTGAAGAAAGACTACAGAGCTCCAAAGAAACAAAGAGATGGATAGCAGGAGAGAAATCAGGAAGCAAATGTAACAGGTGATGTGTTACAAGATGCTTTGATTATTTCTGTAGATAATATTTATGGGTCTTGGGTGGTAGATTCAAGGGCTTCATTTCATGCCACACCCCATAAGAAAACTTTTCTAGATTATGTTCAAGGTGATTTTGGACAGGTTCATTTGGGTGATGACGCACCATGCAAAATTGTTGGAATGGGAAAGGTAAACATAAAGCAAAGCAATGGAAACCAATGGTTGTTGAAAGAGGTAAGACATGTTCCAGATCTAAGGAAAAATCTAATTTCAATAGGACAATTGGCAAGTGAAGGTTGTATATCCATATTTATAGATAAGACATGGAAGGTCATCAAATGATCATTGGTGATAGCAAAAGGAGAGAAGGTAGGTACATTGTATTTATGTACTGGTAGTATTGAATCTTCTATCTCTTTAGCTTCTACAGGAGTGGATACAACACTGTGGCATCATAGGATTGGACACATGAGTGAGAAGGGGATGCAGATACTTCACAAAATAAATTTGTTTCCAGATCTTAAACAAATTGATTTGGACTTCTATGAGCATTGTGTTTATGGAAAACAAAAGAGAGTCAGATTTCTCAAAGTCGAAAAAGAAAAGAAGAGTGAAAGGTTAGAGCTTATGCATATAGATGTATGGGGACTAGCTCATGTATCATCTCTTGGTGGCTCTCGTTACTATGTTACTTTTATTGATGATGCAACTAGAAAAACTTGGGTTTATTACATTCGACAAAAATATGATGTTTTTGATACTTTTAAGAAATGGAAAGATTTGGTTGAGAATGAGCCAGGAAAAAAATTGAAGTGTCTCAGATCAGATAATGGAGGTGAATATTGCAGCAAGGAGTTTGATGATAACTGTTCATACCATGGGATTCGTAGAGAGAAGACAGTTCCAAGAACAACACAAGAAAATGGTGTCTCAGAAAGGATGAACAGGACAATCATGGAGCGTGCAAGGAGTATGAGATTGCATGTTGGTTTGCCCTTACAGTTCTGGGCATATGTTTTAGATATTGTTGTTTACTTAATAAATAGAGGACCTTCAAGCTCTTTGGATGGTAGAATTCCAGAGGAGGCATGAACAGAAAAAAAGGTAAACTATTCCTTTTTGAAGACTTTTGGTTATGAAGCATTTGTCCATATTGATAAAGAAAATAGAACAAAGCTTGAGGCAAAATCCAAGAAGTGTACCTTTATTGGATACAATGTTAATGATTTTGGTTATCTCTTATGGGATTATGAAAATAACAAAATCATTAGGAGTAGATATGTCATATTCAATGAGAAGGTCATGTACAAAGATTAGTTGCAGGGAAAGAAACAGGAAAAAGAAAAACCAGAATACAAAGTGCTTGATGAGATCACTAGAAAATAAATTACAAAGAAACCAGAAAATCAAAATGTACAACAACAAGAGAAACATGTACCTCAAACTCCTGCAAGTGTGGTTAGAAGATCTACCAGGTTAAGTATACCCCCTAAATGATACTCTCCTCCATTGTATTGTTTATTGTTGACTGTTTCTGGTGAACTAGAATGTTATGAAGAGGCAATGCAAGTAGACACCAAAAATAAGTGGGAGCAAGGCATGAAGGAGGAAATGGATTCCTTGGAAAATAATCATACTTGGGACTTGGTTTAGTTGTCTGCAGGAAAAAGATCATTGCAGAATAAATGGGTTTACAAGTTGAAGGAAGAAGATGGATAAGAAAAGTGGTACAAGGATAGACTTGTTGTAAAGGGGTTTGCACAAAAGAAAGGTATATATTTTGATGAAATTGTTTCTCCTGTTGTTACTATGAATTCAGTTAGGACTATTTTGAGTCTCGTGGGAGTAGAATATTTGCATCTTGAACAATTAGATGTAAAACCAACTTTTCTCCCTGGGGATTTGGAGGAAGATATTTATATGCAACAACCACAGGGATATGAGGTCAAAGGGAAGGAGAATTTGGTATGCAGGTTGAAGAAGAGCCCTTATGTCCTAAATCAAGCTCCAAGGAAGTGGTATTTGAAGTTTGATAGGTTTATGGCAGAACAGGGTTATAGTAGATGTCATTCTGATCACTGTGTTTATTTTAAAAGGATAGAAAATGGAAGCTATATTATATTTCTATTATATGTAGATGGCATGCTTGTTGCAGGGTGTAATATGAAGGATATAAATGTGCTCAAGAAGAAATTAGCTAATTCATTTGCGATGAAGGATTTGGGTGCTGCAAAGAAAATCCTTGGTATGAGAATAACAAGAGATAGGAAAAATCACAAATTGACATTGTGTCAAGGTGAGTACATAGAGAAGGTGTTGGAGAGCTTTAAAATGTAGAATGAAAAAATAGTTAGTACACCTTTGGCTAGCCATTTCAAATTAACTAAGTAAATGTGTCCCAAGACACAGGAGGAGATAGAATACATGTCCAGGGTCCCTTATTCATCAACAATTGGCATCTTGATGTATGAAATGGTTTGCACAAGACCAAATATTGCACATGCAGTGGGAGTTGTGAGCAGGTATATGAACAATCTAGGTAAAGAACATTGAGAGGAAGTAAAGTGGATTCTCAGGTATTTGAGAGGTACTGCTACTCATGCATTATGTTTTGGAGGATCAGACACTTTTCTATAGGGATATGTTGATTTAGATATGGCAGGTGATAAAGATAGCAGGAGGAGCACCATAGGGTATGTTTTTACTATAGGTGGAACAACAGTAAGTTGGATTTTGAAACTGCAAAAGGTTCTTGCACTTTCAACAACAGAAGTAGAGTATGTTGCTACTACAAAGGCTAGTAAAGAAATTGGTTACAGAGGTTTATGGAGGAATTGGGAAAGAAGCAGGAGAACAACAGGTTGTACGGTGACAGTGAGAGTGCCATTCATCTTGCAAATAACTCAACCTTCCATTTGAATACTAACATAATCGCTAGCTGCATGAGTTTGGTGTCTTCATCAGTGATCTGGGAAGCCAAGTAGATCACTGATGAAGACACCAAACTCATGCAGCTAGCGATTATGTTAAGAGACCGTGCACTAGATTGGTACATGAGTCTAGACACAAACAGTGCCCCTGGGACGACGAGGACATCGACAGATATTAAGAAGCTATTGATTAATGAGTTCCAGAAGATGAGCTCAGAGGATGATCTAGATTTTATGAGCAGAACGAAATGACTATAGATTATTAAAAGGTTCTTAACACAAAATAACATCGATACAATAAATTTGGTTTTCTATTCAATAAGGAAATAAGTTGAAACTATAAAATGCAGCGGAAACAAGCTTGTTGGAATGGTGGCGGCTTATCTTTGAGAAGAGATGTGACGGCTACGCTCATTCGCAAGAAGATGATTACAATGAGGCTCTAAAGGAATTTTTACAATAAACATGAATTCTGAAAACCCTAGACATCCAAAAACCTAACCTTAAGAGATGAAGTGCCAAAAGTCACGTGGGCCCCGTTTGGGTAAGTTAGTACATCAACTTCTCGGGGTCGTAACTTTTGCATACGATCTCCATTTTAGGCATATGATAGCCCATTGGAAATATATCGTCAATGAGATTCATTTTGGGGGCTCAATCATGCCTTCAGCTAACATTGAGAAGCTCGATCCCCAAAAACCTTCATTTAGGCCCTCAAAATGGCCCTGGAAGTTAAAACTGCTAAAAATAGTAAATTCCCAAAATTGTCAGAAAACTATTTTGAGCCAATTGGAAAAGGTGGGTGGCCACTGATATCCACCTGGATTAGAGGATCAGTACATGAACGAGATGATCGAGATAAGACAAAAACCATGAGATTATGTATGGGAGATTGACCAGAGATTCAAGCGACTAAAGGGAAAACTAAAATACCTTATGACCGAGATGCAACATCCACACTTGTTTGTCAACTCACTACTCCCACACTTAAAATATCCCTTACGACAACAAAAATTTCAGACGCAGGCATAGGATTTGTAGACAAGCTTGCAAATGGAAGAGAACCAATACTAGCAGACGGACCCCGCTATCGAGTAATTGAAGGAGGATTTGAAGAATATAACATTTCATCTGAACCAGACTAAGAACAAGGAAAAACAAGAAGTCGTTTGGTGCACCACGTGAAGGATGAGAGGACACCACAAGAATGAATGCCCAAAATTCGCGCAGTACATGGCAACATGTATGCCAAATCCGCTACCACAGGGAGGATTATGGTGCGAAATATGCAAGAAAATGGGTCACGACCCTTATCACTGCATGATGATGTAGAAATACCATACAGTTCTGAAGAATTCATATTGCACCGTTTGTAAGTCAGTAGGCCACGATGAAAAAGATTGCAGAACTATGGAGTTGATGCGGGAAAGAACATCATATGCATACATGGTACATGCAGAAATGATGACTGGGAAAGCAACACCACAGTTCAATCAAGCCCCATCCCCATACAATACTGCACAACAACCATACAACAATGTGCAACCGCGGTATAACCCGGCACAGCTCCAGTACAATACCACACAGTATAATCAGGCACCACAGTATAACGCTCCCAGAGGTGACCAAGAAGGCTACTGAGGAGAAGGATGAGCCAGAGGAGGTTTCAGACGTGGTAGAGGACCAGTCACATGTCACAATTGTCAGCAATCAAGAAATTATGCAGAGGAATTCCCACTTCCACCAACAACTTGTATGTATTTCCGTGCATCGGACCACGAGACAGAAGAATGTCCAACACTATTAGTAAATATTCAAGAAAAGAGGAACCAGAACAATCAGAATGTCCAGTGGATTTCAGCCGAAGCTAGGGACGATGGGTGAAACATCAATATAGTCACTCGTGGAGGAAAGAAAAATGGGAAGTGACACAGTTCGATAGGAACCAATACAGAACCAATGGGTAAAGAAGAACACTGAACCAAGAAATAAGTTTGACGCACCAAAAGAAAAGTAGACTTTTAAGGAAGCCATACAAGAATTTGAGAAGGAGGACACAGTGTCGACTTCAACTGTGCAACCATTCAAGGAAGCCCCATAATATGAGATGCCACCATCATTGGATCATACCAACAGAATACAGCCCAAGGGAAAAGTAAGTACAATCAAAGGATTTTTTCAATCATGCGTGAAATTATTAAGTGATCCTTCATATGTGAAAATATTGCAAAACATACTAGAGAAATGTAGCAGTGAGATGAAAGAAAAACTAGAACCAAAAACTGTCAATCACCTACACACCAGAAGAAGAACAAGTAGGGAATTTAGACTAAATGCTAACATTGGAGATTTCAACATGGGAGACATTATACTAGACCTAGGATCTGAAGTGAATGTTCTACCCAAGAAGACCTCGCAATGTATGGGAGAGCCAATACTGGGATACTCAAATGTCCAATTAAAACTAGAAAACTAGCATATATTCCTACCAATAGGTAGACTGGAAGGAGTGAAAGTAGATCTAGATGGAGTGCACACTAAAGAAGACTTTGAAGCCATTGAAATAGTGGACGACACAACACCTTACCCGACACTGCTTGGTCTAGATTGGGTGTTTGACAACCAAACCATAATCAATTTGAAAACTAGGAAAATGACATTTGAATCCAGAGAATACAAGTTCATAGCACCACTAGATTCTTCGGAAGGGGATAGGTTCGTAAAACCCACTTGCCTGGACTTAGAGGAGATCGACTAGTTGTACAAAACAATTGTGCATGATGAGGATTACGCAAACCCAATTGCAAACGGGGTACTCAGTTGGCAGAGAATTACCTCATGTGCAATAGACTCAAACACCGGGTTAGAAAAATGGAAGTAGAGACTACACGAAGTATCCACGTGAAGATGTGCAAGAATATATCGCGTAGTAATATGGGTAGGCATAGAACTTAGAGAACAACCCAGTTTCCATGGACTAAATGATTTGGAAACATTCTTTACACAATACAAAGACAAAGCATTAAAAAACCAGTGACGGTTAGCACTTGACTTAGCACTTAAGGCCACACCCACAAGATGGTGGGGCACGCATAAAGAGACCATTACAGATTGGTATCAATGTAAGAAACTATTACGCATAAGGTTCGATGCATAACATGATTACAACAAACGGTAGCAATACCAAGGACAAGAGGCACCAGCGGAACACTTGGTGAAGTGAAAAACGTTGTGGAAAATGACACCACCAGAGAAATGCCCTCATCACTTCATAAATACTTTAGAGGGCATACCAGGGAACTGGTACACAAACTAGGAATTGCGCAAAGGAACTACAATGTGGAGGACATTGCAACAGAACTTCACAATCACTTTCTCATTCGAGCATGAGAACCCCAACATAGAAGTAGCTCTCAAACGAATCAGAGGAGTAATATTCATCGAAAAACCAGAAATTGAATTTATCACAGAAGAGGAACAACGGAATAAACAGACAGTCAAGGAGATATTGTCATGTTATCATGTACAGGAGGAAGCACCAGATGAAGATGACCCACACGACATTCAGATCGAAGAAGTAGAAGGCGAAAGAGATGTGGAAGGACCACCCATAGAATCAGAAGTTATTTCCATGCCAATCAAGGTAAATAAACTTAACATCGAGACTGTTGAGCAACCCAAAATGGCCAGCATTGGAGACTATTGGGATGAGAAAACAGTAGAAAACATCACATAATTGTTGCACGAATATAGTGACCTTTTTCCCACAACATTTACAGAGATGAAGGGTATAGCTGGAGAACTGGGAGAGATGAATATACCACTCAGACCTAAAGTGATACCTATTATACAACGACCCTATAGACTAAACCCCATATACAAACAAAAAGTTAAAGATGAGATCGATCGGATGCTCGAAGTTGGCATCATCGAACCAGTTGAGGAATCGGAATGGATAAGCCCATGGTAGTACAGGACAAGAAACAAGGAATAGGGATTAGGATATGCATCGACTTGAGTAAGTTGAACGATGCATGCCTACATGACCCATTCCCTACACCATTCATGGATGAAGTGTTAGAGAATGTGGGGGGACATGAAGCTTACTCATTCACTGATGGATTCTCAGGCTACCATGAGATTAAGATAGCACAAGAGGATATACACAAGACCACGTTTGTGATGGAATGGGGATCTTATTAGTACACATTCATGTCGTTTGTACTGAAGAATGCACCCGCAATATTCGACAGAGTGGTCATCGCAGCATTTAAGGAATTCATCCATCAGTTTCTCAAAGTATCATTTAAGGAATTCATCCATCAGTTTCTCAAAGTATACCTGGATGACTGGATAGTTTATAGTTTGTTGAGAAACCATGTTGAAGTGTTATGATTGATCGTAGAGAGATGTAGACAATGCCATATATCACTGAACATCAAGAAATTCATATTTGGAACACCGTTTGGGATACTATTGGGCCATATAGTATGCACACAAGGCTTGTTAGTGGATCTGGCCAAGATCTTCGTCATTATTAACTTACCAGCACCAAAAATAGTCCGACAGCTAAGAGAAACCTTAGGTCACATAGGATACTATAGGAAGTTCATCAAAGGATATGCGCGGATCATAGCCCCAATGGAAAAAATGTTAAGGAAAAATACAAAGTATCAATGGAACGACGAGTCTCAACACGGTCTGGATACCCTAAAGGAAAGGATGGTTACCGCACCAATATTAGTATTTCTAGACTGGGGAAAGACATTTCATGTGCATGTAGATGCATCAACGATAGAACTGGGAGATATCTTAGCGCAACCAGGAGTAGGAGACTTGGATCACCTGATAACGTTCACAAGCAGAAAGCTATCCGATTCGGAACAGAATTATAACACGACAGAAAGAGAAGGACTAGATATGCTCTATGCACTACATAATTTCAGACATTACCTATTGGGAAAACACTTTAAGATGTTTACAGATCAATCATCCCTGAAATACCTAGTCAAAAGGCCAATGCTGGGGGGGATAATCTGTTGATGGTTACTGTTATTTCAAGAATTTGATTTTGAATTAATATTTAAACTAGGGAAACTGAATGCAGGACTCGACCACCTATCCAGGGTCATAAATGGAGAAGAACCTACAAATTTAGAAGACACCTTTTCGGATGCATAGTTATTCTCAGTACAGATTGTTCATGACTACTTTGCAGAGATCATCCAATACTTATGAACATGTATTGTGTCGCAAGAATATACCACTACGCAGAAGAAGAACCTGGTAGTCTACACAACTGACTATCAATTGATCGTAGGACACCTATACAAGATGGGCGCAAAAATCATCTTGCGAAGGTACGTATTAGAGCACGAACGAACAATAATTTTAGCAAAATCCCACGAGGGAATCGCATGAGGGAATTATGCAGGAAAATCTAGCGTGCATAACGTAATATGCATAGGACAATGGTGGCCAATGATTCACAGGGACTTGAAAGAGTACTATCAGAGATGCGATGTCTGTCAAAGGGTAGGAAAATCCAACAGAAGGGACGAGATGCCACTACGACCACAAGTAACATTACAGGCATTTGATAAATGGGCAATCGACTTTGTGGGACCAAGTAACCCACCAACCAAAAGAACATGGGAAAGATACATTATCACCGTGATGGAATACCTAACAAGATGGGTGGAAGCCGCACCAGTAAAATATTGCAGCGCCGAGATAGTTGCACACTTCTTGTTTGAACAAGTCATCACTATATTTGTGTGTCCAAGAGTTTTTATGAGCGACCAAGGAACACACTTCATAAACAACACCATCCACGTATTGACTGAAGAGTTTGAAGTTCATCACCAGAAGAGCACATGTATCACTCACAGGAAAATGGCACAGTAGAAGCCTTCAACAAAATTCTGAAGAACACCCTGACAAAGATATGTAATGTCAACAGAGATGACTGGGACCTCAAAGTACCAGCAGTGTTATGGGCGTATAAGACCACATGCAAAAAGTTGACAGGGCACACACCATTCAAGCTAGTCTATGGCCAAGAAGCAGTAGTTCCATTAGAAATTTTAGTACCTAGCTTACGCGTAGCAGCTATAACACAGATGATAGAACGAGGCACTGTACATGAAAGACTAAATCAGTTATTATCAATGGAGGAAGACTGAATCCTGGTAGGATTCTAACAACAAGTGCAGAAAACTAGAGACAAAGCTTGGCACAATCGCCACATCAAGAATAAAATGTTTAAGGAAGGAGATCTAGTATTTCTCTATCACAGCAAGTCGTTTCAATAACCGAGGAAGCTCAAAATGCATTGGTTAGGACCATACGAGGAAAAATATGTCACAGATGGAGGAGTTGTATAGATAAGAGATCTAGCAAGTGCATAACTCAGAGGAATTATCAATGGGAGCCGACTAAATCCTTCAAGGATAGTCGACCACCCACCGCGCAGTAAAAAAAAAAAAAAGGCACCGACAAAAGCAGCAGAGCTCAAGGAAAATTTCTAGATGATCACCAAGGAGATCGAAGAAGCTCGGAAGGATTAGGTGACTCGGGACAAGTCACATGTCAGTGTTGGGGTCTTGTTGGCACCAGGACGAAGTGGAAATAAGGATGATCGTGGGAAAGAAAGTGTGCAGAAACAGAAGTAACAACTGGAAGGTAACACGGCAGGAACGCATGCAATAAAGCATGCACAAGGAAAGCGACAGTTGGAGGAAGAACAACACATGTGCATGAGAGGAAGACCTAACGTCGGTAGGGTTAGGGTTTTTCTAATACATTGTAAATGGTTGAAGATCTCGATATATATAAATAAAGATACACAGGTATCAAAGAGAGGTTGATTTTCTTTTGTATTAGTTGAACTTTGGTAATGATCTATCGTAGCTAGATATGAGTTGATGTGTTATGTAATATGGTTATGGACCAATTTTGTAAGTTGTTGAGTTAGAACAGAGGAGAGGAGGAAGATATAAGGATTATATCACAGTTTGTGGAGCCTGGTGCAATCTAGTTTGCCTCATACAGATATTACCCATCAGAGGGAATTATAAGCGCGCGACGCTGGAGATGCAAAACTGCCATAATAAAATATCCAAGAGACAAATATTTGTGTTCGTAGCCCAGGAGGGGGTCAACCACGGTAATATCTGTGTAATTTGATGAATGCATGTATATCTTTATTTTCTTTCAACAATTAACTGTTATGCTTAATGAATGAGTTAATACATTGTTATGGAATATGATTGTGTTGTTTGAGAAATAAACAGTGAAGGGTAGACACACACCCGTGAGTACTAGTAGATTGCAACCATGATTCATAGTATATGGATTGTATTAATAACCCCCTATATCATATTCAATCCTAGGCTGTAAACACCTGAGTCTTACAGCCACCCATTTAAATCTATCTTGGGTGAGACTACACAGTGCACTCTGTGTACTCTGTTGCCTTCTGTTGTACCAGGAGGGACGATAGTTTTAGAGGCTTTGTTGGAAACCCGAAATACATGAACCCTGGGTCAATAAATCAGATAGTAAAATAAAGTTGTTAAACCAGCAGTCCCACATCCAATCCCATAGTTGAATCCATTGTGGACATGTTCTTCTCAAACCTTTCCATTAGTGTATATATTGCCCAAAAATCCTTTGTATCGTTAATGTTTACCTAAGATAAGTTTCAATTCACAATGCTACAATATTACTAAATTTTTATAGAAATAAGAAATGGTGGATATCATACCTATTGTTTTAGAAGATCTCACGAATCCCAACATCCAACTTTCCTACAAATGGGTTAGCCACAACACTAGTATATCTTGGAACCATGGGGAAATTGATCTATATATGACCTTCTATATTATAGATTGTACATCATATTACTCCCTACTATTGTACATTACTTTTTCTAGCTCTTAAATTTTCTCATAAAATGATATTAACTTGTATTAAAATTGATCCAATCCCCGAGACAACCCTAGAATGGATGATTCAATGAGTCTTTTAATGGACTCAAGCCACATTGAAAATTCTAATATTTTTTTTCATGTAATTAGTTTTTATTATAACAATTCTAAGGTAACAAGCCATGGATAATCCACTCCTTATCCCGGACCACCTCGATCATGAATAATTGGCTCATTACATATTGGAAGCATTGGTCATACTCACTTATAGTTTATTTGATCTTATTTTTAATCTCTTTTAATCAACAACACTTTATTTCTCTTACTTCATCTTTGTGAAATTTTAATGTCGTGTTTGTTGTCCAATTTCAACATTCTTTGCATCCACCATTGTCAATATTTCAATCAACTTGAGCTTCCAAATCCTCCATCAAGTACTTTCACCTCCCATGTTGGGGTTACACTTCTATATAGATGAGGCTTGGGAGAATACCTTGTTCCACCATTACCATCTTCAACCACACATGCATTTACTCAATCAATATTATGTGTGGTCCTTACTTGAAATATTCTAGTACTCTGGTCAAAGATTGATCACATTCCACCATGAATTCCAAAGCATAACATTCAACGAAAACTTTTAACCAAAATTGAATCACTCGGTGTCAAATTATGGTCATACAATGAGATATTTAACAAATTATTACCAGTCCACCCAATTCTTAGCTACGAAAAAAATGATAATATTGCTTCTCTACAAATATTTCCAACTATTCATGTAGATTTTATTGAAAATTTGCCCAAAATGTCTCGTGTAAACACACAAACAAGTGATTCTCATGTAGATTTTTTTTTTTTAAACCTACCGGAGGTGTGGCAATAGCGACGAAAGTTTGTCACAAGCCATTGATGAGTATTTACTTTGCCAAGAGTCTTCGTTGCTATTGCCACGATTTTTTGTCGCACCTTTCAACGCTTTTTCGTCGCACATATGGAATCTGCGTCGTAAGTTGTTGGTGAGTTTTTACTCTGCCAAGAGTTTTCATCGCTATTGCCATAATTTTTCATCACACCTTTCCATTCTTTTTCGTCGCACGTATGACATCTGTGTCGTAAGTTGTTGGTGAGTTTTTTACTTTGGCACGGTTTTTTGTCCCTATTGTGACGATGTTTCCTCACTATTTCCATGCTTTTTAAGGTAAACCTATATTGAGGATGATGACATGTGGAGGTCTTATGTCATCGTTGTTTCATGAATACCTGGTTCATGGATATAGCGACGAAAAATAGTCTTTGCTTTCGTGGAAAGTGTGACGGATATGTGTGGCTATAGCAACAAAAAACTATGGAAAATTTGGTCATATGTAGTAGTGTGATGTTTTAACCGTAGTGGTGACTCGATATCGCGCTATTTTCAAATGAGACTTACCCAAAAATTTGATGGTCGGGATGACTTCTTGAGCTAATCTGATGGTCATGATATCAGGAGATTTTTTTATTGGCATCGATACTTGACTTATTCTTGGATGACTTCGCTATGTGCAATGTTGGGCGTTAATTACCGATATTCATCGACATCGACAGACGCCTTTGCCTATTGTCTATCGTCATGCATTTGTTCATTGACATTGCTGACACCTGATGTTGATCGACATTGATGCTCTTAAGGATGAACTATGTCATTTGCACCTTTTTTTTTTTTGACTCGTCCAACGCCCGATGTGCATCAACATCGACATTCTTAAAGGGTGACCACGAGGCATCAACAAACTTAAGTTTTGACAGTGATTTCAAAGTTTTTTTTTTAGGAAACATTATGTGTTCATAGCTTCCTTTCATTCTCTAAATCAACTATCCCTTCTTCATTCTAGCGACAAGTCATATCAAGCTAGGGAAACATTTAAAACCATTGAAACAAAAGAAACAAAAATATAAAAAGCATTAATGTTCAATGGGAATCAAAGCATAAAGACAAAATTAAAGAAAATGGTACCCTTAAAAATTACATAATTTTAACGGTGTGTTGAGTGCTCAACACATGGTAAACCAATAAAAGGTTAAATGAGGTTTATGAGCCTTGTAGGATGCATCTTTCTTTGACTAAGATTTTCATTGAAAACAATCATGTTTTGAACATGGAGTTAATAAACCAATTAGATATTTGGCCTTAGGCTTGCTTGTTGAGGACAAACATATGGGTTTTCTCCACACATGTTGTAGTTTTGATACTTTGCTTGCCTCCAAAACACATTGGTTTTGTAAAAAATGTTCATGGTTGCATTAACATTGTTCATATTTCCTTGAAAGACATACATGGTTCCCTATACTTGAGTACTGCTCATAGTTAGACCCAGATATGTTATGGATCTAATAATTGCTCTTACACCATCATTAATGCCAATATTTCTCATAGTTCCACCACCATTAATAGCAAGAGTGCTTACAGTGCCACCATCAATGTTTATGATTCCTTACACACAATGCATTGATCCATGAACTTAAGCAATGCGCTCTTGGTTCCATCCACACGTTCCAATAATTGCTTGTGGTTCCACCAACCCCACTGGTTTTGTAAACCATGTCCATAACTCCATTGACATTGTTCATTGTTCCTCGAATGGCGTGTATGGTAACATATGCAATACTTTTGGTTCCAATGACATGTCATGGTTCTAATCACTACTAGTAGTTCCACCATGATTCCCAATGGTTTTGTAATGATCAATATTCCATTGCTGTGGTATATGGTTCCCCAAATGGCATGCATAGTAATACAAGAATTCTTGTGTGTCCACCCACATAGGTTGTGGCTTCAATAATTTCTCATGGTTCCCCAAACATATTATGGTTTCAATAATTTCTTATGGTTCCACAAATAGTGCTTATTGTTACATCAACATAGTTCATGGTTCTAATGTGCATGGTTATGTGAATTTAAACAAAGCTCCTTTTTAGAATCACATGTATTGTTGATGTCATAACTACTCATTTTTCCACCATTTCAACTAGGTTCCATTGGCATTGTTCACAAGGTCACAAAAAATTGAGAGATACATCGATCTTTACCCAATAATAAAATATTATACTAGTGTGCATAAGATCTTTAGCAATATCAAAATGTTATAGAGGAGTGCACATTCTTAATCTGTTAAGAACCAAATATCAATATAGCATAGAAAAACCTCAAAATAAGTACTCAACGCCTTGAAAAAGAGATAATTTTAGGTAATAAGCCTTTTCGAGGGGGAAGCCTCCTTATACCCCACATAAATGTCCAAATAAAAGATGATTCCAAATGAAAATGTCTCCTTGGTATATATAGGAGACTAGGAGGTACAATTACAACTAATGGACTCAAGCCGACATAATAAATAACATTACTAATGTAATATGCCCCAATTAAGGGGTAATGATCCACTATTTAGGGCTTAGCATTCCCCTCCCCTTGAGACAAGTGTTGTCTGCAACGCTTGAGTAACTTTGGATGCTTTTGTATAAAAGACTCATATTCCCAAGTAGAATCTTCAACAGGTAGTTTCCTCCATTTAACGAGATACTTTGAAATGGATCTATTCCTTAGCTAGCAAATTCTTGTGTCAGTGATGTCTTCAGAATCCAATATGATTTTTCCTTCCTCGTCAAGTTTTGCCAATATAGTTTGAATTGGGATCTTGTCACCTATAACCTTATTTAAGCATGAAACATGGAAAACTGGGTATACTCGTGAATATGCAGGCAACTCCAATTTGTATGCCATAGTACAAATATTTTGCAACACCTTATAAGGGCCATAGTACTTTGGTGATAATTTATTATACTTCATGGCTTACTTGAGGGACATCTATTTGTATGGTTGTAGTCTTAAAAAAACCCAATCCCCTACTTCAAAACTTCTTTCACTATGATGTTGATCTGCTTGTTGTTTCATGTGATTATGTGCCATGGTCAAGTTATCGTTTAAGATTTGGAGAACTTGTTGTTGATGCTCGATGTGATATTCCACTTCTTGAACCTTAGATTTTTATTTTAGAGAAGAAGTGATGGAAGGAGGGTGGTATCTATAGGGTGCCATAAATGGTGTCATTTTTGTTGCAGTATGAAAGGAAGTGTTATACCACCATTCTGCCAAGGGTAACCATTTGAACCATTGTGTTTGTTTATCATAGACAAAGCAACGAAGGTATCCTTCCAGACGTTTGTTCACTATCTTAGTTTTTCCATCATATTGAGGATGATAGGGTGATCTATGAGCCAATTGAGTACCCAAACAAGAAAATAATTATGTCCAAAAATGTCCAGTGAAGATGGGATATTTGTCACTTACAATAATCTTTGGGCTACCATGTAGCTTTTGAACTATCTCCATGAATGCAGTGGCAAATGTATTGGCTTTGAAGGGATGAGAGAGTGCACAAAAGTGTGTGTACTTGGTGAGTCTATCAACAATCACCATGATGACACTCTTTCCTTCAGACTTTGGTAACCTTGTTATGAAATCCATGGAAACCTCCTCCCAATGCTGACTTGGGATGGCTAATGGTTGTAAAAGACCCGGGTCTTAATTGTTTCCACCTTATTTTGTTGGAAAACCAAACATTCTGCGACAAACCTTTGAACATTTGTTTTAAGGCCATCCCAAAAAAATTCCTTCTTGACCCTATGGTAGGTTTTCAAAAATACTAAGTGTCCTCCTACTAAAGAGGTGTGCAATTCCAATAGTACCTTTTGTTTGAGTTGGGAGTTCTTACATAAATATAAGCGATCTTTGTACCATAGTGAATCATTTTTCCATGTAAATGTATATGATGCACTGGAATCCTGCTGCAACCTTTGAATGAGAGTCCACACTTTTTCATCATTCTTCCATTCATCCCTTGCTTCTATTATCCAAACGGGTTGGATGATCAAGATAGCACAGATAAAGGACTCAACATCTTCATCCTTTCTTGAGAGTGCATCTGCCACAACATTTTGCTTCCCTTTTTTATATACGATTTCAAAATCATAACCCAATATCTTGGTCAGCCATTTTTGTTGTTCTTCTGAAGATAGTCTTTGTTACAAGAAGTATTTAAGACTATCAAGGTCTGTTTTGACCTTGAAGTGCCTACCTATTAGGTAAGGACACCATTTCTTCAATGCATGTAGTATTTCCATCATTTCCTTCTCATAAATGGGTTTGTGTAAGTCCTTTCCCTTGAGTGGTCGACTTTCAGAAGCCAGGGGCCTTCCTTCCTGCATTAGGACAACACCAATTCCATTTATCGAGGCATAAAATTCCACGATAAGGGTTTTTGTGAAGTCTAGAGTGGTCAAGACAGGATCTTTGCACATCACCTCTTTAAGTTGTTCAAAATATTTAGTTGCCTCTGGAGTCCATGAAAATGAATCCTTCTTAGTTAGTGTCGTTAAAGGTGTTGCTATTATTCCATAGTGCCAAACAAACTTGCGGTAGTAACCTGTCAAACCCAAAAATCTTCTAATATTCTTCAATGTTTTGGGAATTGACCAGTCCATCATGGCCTTAATCTTGTTAGGGTCTACCTTGAAACCTTCATGAGATACAATATGGCCCAAATACTCTACCTCCTGCACCCCAAAGAAACATTTGGATGGTTTGTCATATAGTTGTTTCTCCTTTAGTAGTTGTAGCACCTTGTCGACATGTCACACATGATCCTCCCAAGACTTTCTATAGATTACTATATCATCAAAAAATACTAACACAAATTTTCGAAGGAAGGGCTTGAAAATGGAATTCATCAACCCTTGGAATGTGGAAGGTGCATTTGTAAGGCCAAAAGTCATGACCAAAAATTCATAATGGTCTTCATGAGTTTAGAACGTTGTTTTTGGGATATCTTCTTTCTTCATTCTAATCTAATGATACCCCAAACGGAGATACCACTTTGTGAAATAGATTGCTCCATGTAGTTCATCTAACAATTCATCAATGACGGGAATGGGAAACTTATCTTTAATAGTGATCTTGTTGAGCTCTCTATAATATGGACACATATGCCATGAGCCATCTTTCTTGAATACCATTACCACCGGTGCAGAGTAAGAACTTTGGCTAGGTCTAATAATGTGTACCTCTAACATTTCTTCAACCATGCGCTCAATTTCACTCTTCTGGGCATAAGGGTATCTGTATGGCCTAATGTTAGGAGGAACACTCCCAGGAATTATGTGAATATCATGATCATGATTTTGAGTGAGTGGAAGACCTTTGGGAATATCTTCAAATACTTTGGAATGCTTATCAATGATCCCTTCGAGATCTAGGGGAATAGATGGCTTAGATGTTTGAACATATAGTGAGAATAGTTGTGCAATTACACCTTGATGCCCCTTTTTCAATAATTTTGGCATGCCATTGGAGCTTATCACCTTACTGAGTTTCCCTGTGATACCTCGTAACTCAATTTCATTTCCTTCCAATGAAAATTTCATGAAAAGTTCTTGAAAATTAAAATCCATTGTTCCTAATGATTGTAACCATTGGATTCCTAGTACGACATCAACACCACCCATGGGTATAGAAATCATTGAACTATTAATTACATATTCCCCCATAGTAAGATTGATCTTATTTCATTTTCTTGAGCAATTGATAGTTCCTCCATCTGCAATCATTACTTGAAACTCTGGTGCTGGATATACAAAGCAATTGAGAGATTTGGTTAATTTATAGTGAATGAAATTATGATTACTACCAAAATCAATTAGGACTATTACCTTTTTATTTTTGATATATCCTTAGATCTTGAGGGTTTGAGGAGTGCTAATTCTATCCAATGCATTACACGATATCATGGGAGTCAACTCTTCAGAAGAAATCACGTCTACATTTTCATCTTGAGATGGTTTTTGTTCTTGTTCTTGTTCTTATTCCTCTTCACAATCTATGTAGAATAATTTCTTCTCACCACACGTATGTCCCTTACTGTACTTGCTGTCACAATTAAAGAATAAACCTTTTGAATTTATTTCCTCCAATTGTTCAGGTGTCAACCTGGTAGGTTGAGGTGTTTTAGAAGAAGGAACATTATTCTCTCGATAGATGTTAGGAGTGGTCCTTCTAGTAGCCATAGCCATATTTTTACTTTCAACATTTCTTGCCACCCTAAATGCATTCTCCAATGATTTGGGTTCCCAAAGACGAACCTCATGTTGAATGTTATCCCTTAAAGTTCCTATGAATACATCAATCAAGTGCTCATTTGGAATATTTGTTACCTTTATATTCAATCTTTGGAAGTTCTCAATGTGCTCTGTAACTGAACCATTTTGCTTGAGATTTATCAATTGGATAAAGAAGGAATTGCTCCTTGTATCCTCATAGTGTGCTATCATTTCTTCCGTGAAAATTGTCCAAGTGACGAGTGATTTGTGAGAACAAAGCCATCAGTACCACACAAATTAATTAGGTTCTAAATATAAAGAAGCAATATGTACCTTTTTTGTATGTGGCACATTATGTAGATCAAAGAATTGCTCCATTTGAAGTATCCATGTGATTGGGTCCTTGCCATCAAACTTCCTCATATCGATCTTAGGAAACTGGTTGGTCTTCAACCCAAAGTTGGATTTTCTCCATTCTTGATTCAGCTTCCTTGTGTCCTCATCATGGATTTCATGGGATACATTTTCACTTTTAGGTGTCCTCTCTATTAGGAAAATTTTCAATCCTTCCATGATATGCCCTTTTAAACCATCCATCTTAGTATTTATTGCCTCCAACTTAGCTTCCGTTGAATCCATCATCTCTTGTAGTTCATATTTTGTTACTGTCTTCTTTTGTAAATCATTTATGTCCCTACACATTTCTTCACCTTCATCAAGAGTCCAAGAAGGACTGTCTGGATGCTTATTTGGTGTAGAATTTCCTTTTTTTGGTGGCATGTTGGCCAAGTATCACTTTAAACCTTGATTTTGAGGTGGTTCTGCTAGACAATATTTCTTTTATTGTATCTCCAAAATTTTGGCCCTTCTTGGTATGAAATTTTCTTTTTTGTAGTTCTCTGATATTTCTTCTCTACAATGCCACAGGTCTGATCAAAATTGGATGTGCCAAGTAGAATTTATGGTAACTTCCCCACATCTTTCTGATTTTTTGCCTTTTCAGGAGATATCACTTGTATAGCATGCCCCACACAAAATAATTGGTATAAAATTATGACAATTGTACCAAAAATACTACAGAGTGTCCACTATCCAATGCAATCGGTCTCACTCAAATTTGATACTCTAGGAAGAATTTATGATTGTTTTACCTGGAACACCTGCTTGAGACTAGTCAATAGGACTAGTCAAATACCCTAATTCTTCCACAAGGTGTATCTACAAATGAACGATGACTCAGAAGCTGGAATTTTTATCACAAATAACTTAATAATTTATGTGAATATTCTCTGTATTTTAGGGTCTGAAACGTTATAGAAAAAAATTTATAGCGAAAATTCCGCAATGATTCAATTCAGGATGATTCCAGAACCCTATTTTACACAATCTGTATCTCCTAAAGTATAAGGCCTCAGGAGCTGAAATTTTAACCCAATGTACCTTGATCCATATACTAAATATCCTCCAAAGGATTCCTTCTGAAACATCGTAGAAAAAAAGTTATAGTGAAAATTACAAGGTGTCTCAGATGTAGCAGCAAAACCCCAAGACCTTGAGCTCTGATACCATATGTTAAGAACCAAATATCAATATAGCATAGAAAAACCTCAGAATAAGTGTTCAACGCCTTGAAAAAGAGATAATTTCAGGCAATAATCCTCTTCAAGGGGGAAACCTCCTTATACCACACATAAATGTCCAAATACAAGATGATTCCAAATGAAAATGTCTCCTTGGTATATATAGGAGACTAGGAGGTACAATTACAACTAATGGACTCAAGCCGACATAATAAAATAACATTACTAATGTAATATGCCCCAATTAAGGGGTAATGAGCCACTATTTAGGACTTAACATAATCATTGTGATATCAAATAATTTTTGAAACACCAATAAAAAAGAGCCAACAATGTTGGGGGATATAATGATGGGAGTGGGCGGTGCATCATTGAATTAGGGTATGCCATTGATAGTGGAATTGACAAAGATTTTACGAAGATTTATGGTTAGCATCGATTGTGTTTCAATTTGCTATGGGTTAATATTGATTAGAAAAAGTTTGGAAATCGAAGTCCCACCATCCAAACCCACACTTGAAGCTACCATGAAGATCCAAATTGAACCATCGTACTATACAAAATGCACTTTTTAGCTTGAGTGTTGACGAGACTCGCTACTTTCCCTTGACTAGTAAGTAAATAGGTGGGAATCACAAGGGAAAGAAACGTTGAATATATTGTATCGATAAGTAAATGATCCTGTTTGACCACTGAACATTGCCAACATCAATAAATGCAACAATTGGGCATGTATTTTGATCGAGTAACTAGCCCGCCCAACAACTAAAGTAAGTCACTCAAGTAGTAATAAATTGCATCAAAAGAATAAGTCCAATAGAGAGTCCATTAATTCCTAGGCATTGTTCCCCTCATTTCAAGGATGGTACCTAGAGTAAACTTGATTTTGCAGAAGCTCAAGGCTTTGTCAACATATGGCTCAAGGGCATTACAACAATATATTCATTAAGAGCTCAACATGTCACTTGCATGAACTGAACCTAGGTGGGGAGGATAACAATTGTTTCTTCCAACCACTTTTGATCTAGACCCAATTGACTCTCTTTCTTTCTATATCTATCTATCTATTTCTTGTTAGATATTGTAATGTTTATTTTATCTAAAAAGTAATAATTGTTATGTATTAAAGTAATATTGCAATTCCATAAAGTGAGAATAAATCACGTCGTAAATGGCATTTAAATTAACGCATTCATAAAATTAGGTGAGTGGTTCCAATGAGAATAACATTGCTAAATATATATAGCACACCGCTTTATCTAATTTTGAAGCATATTAATATAATACTTCTCTTTTTCTACTCTTTTATCTCTTTACATACACTCTATATTATAATTTAAAGAACACATAAAATTTAAAAAAATATTCATAATACCAAATAAAAACTAAACTATGCACATTGGAGGAAGAATTATTTGAAGACGTGGTTTTAATAATTTCTAGTTTACAAATACTTGAATATCATACAGTGAGATTGAAATCTTTATGTTCTAAAGTAGATAATATGTACGCATTTGGCAAGTTTGCAAAACATTGATGATCTATGATTGCCATCGCTACGAAATTCCCACCAAACACTCGCAAATACCATTCTTCTATGAAATCTCAAATCTCATTCAACCAATTGCCACAAAATGGGTCATAAAAATAACATTAGAGGTTTCTATTTTGGCACACACAACATTTCAAAATCAAAATTTAAATTCTCATTCATATTATGATTTGTATAATTGAAATTTCCTTTCTTATCATGAGATGATGCATCATGGACCATTATGGGGACATCGTTGATATAGTTGTAAATGGATTTGCTATAAATAGGCATAATTATTTCATTTTATTAAATTTTATTAAATAGTATTATTAGAAAAATTTTGAGGTTAAGGTTAAAAAGGTTTAGAAGAAAAATAAGAAAGTTATTTTTTTATTATTATATTTTTGTCTTATTTTTTTATAGGCTTATTCAAATTTCAAGTGTAGGTATTGGTTAAATTTCGTATCCAAAGAATTCTCACTTTGCATATTTTTTATATACTGAGAGTGAGATAAAAAAACATGTTCTATCTCATTGTGGGTCTATTAAAAGTATGTAGAGTGGGCACTTGTTAGATGCATAATTTAATTCCATGTTCAATGAGTGTCTAACTAATTCCATGTTCAATGAGTGTCTAACTTGATTAAACTTATAAGAAGCTAAGTCGAAAATAGATAAAAAAAAAAAAACTTGTTTTGTTTTTTTTTTCTTTTCCTTTGAAAATTCATAACTTTGTTTTATTATTTTAACTATTATTTTATTATTTTCCTTAAAAGACCCATTTTATATCTCAAAATTTCTCTAATGAATTTTCATCTATCATATAATTTTTTATAATTTTTATCAAAGATTCTAGATGTAATTTTCTTTCATTATCCATTTTTTTTAGATGAAGAAAACTTTGAAACCCAAAACCCTTGAAACCTAAAAACCAAAAACCATGTTTATGTTTTTCTCTTATCATAAGTTATAAACTCTTATAAACATGAGTGGTTACAATGTACTTTAAGAATATGTGTTTCCTCTTAAGAGGTCATATGTTCAATTCCAGAAGGGGGTAGGGTATGTATACCTCTATAGACTTTACCAGTCAAATCATTGAACAGAGGGAGTGCCTTGTCCCATAAACAAAGAGGTCTCATACACAAATTTGATGTTTAACTTGACTGTGACCTTAAAAATAGATTATTATTATTATTACTATTATTATTATAAATAACCTCCTTAAAATTCTCAATAAACAAATCTTTTAATTAAATATGATTGGTTTGACATGAACCCCTACAACCGTGTTAATATCATATATCTCATTCACATGTTGCATCGGCACACACTTCTCTCTATGTTCTTGTTTGACGTGCCCATCGTGATCTTCAAAACTTTATTTAGTAAAACCAAATATTAATGGAATAAGAATTATTTTTTGCAAATAAATGTCTCATATTTGTTGTTTTCTAGTATTTCAGATGCTAAGTGCTTCACTGAGTTTTATTATATTCTTGTGAACCTAATTATGGTGCCTCGCATTATGGAACTTTGGATTTCCCCTTTTTGTGTTAGTTTTCCATTTCCATTTATCTATTCTTGTGTTAGTTTTCTATTTACATTTATCTTTTATCTCTACTATTGGACAGAGTTCATTGCTTTAGTATTGTAATTAATGAATAGGGAATTAATTAAATTTATTTTAAACAAGTATTTCATAAAAATGTTTTTATTTATTATGACAGTTTCAATTGATTTTTTACATTGTCATCATATTATTATGGATATTCTATACACTAAGTATTATTATAATTAAGTAGTTTTGGCTTAGAGCTATTTGTTGGAATTTAGTATAGTGAGCGTCGAAGCTTGAATTGTCATGTGTATATAAAACACAACCGCAGTGGAAAGTTGTTGGTTGAGCAACTTGCAGGCCATGAAGGATCTAGCACCATTGAAGAAGATGTCACTGAAGACTGAGACAAGATTTGAAGGCACAATTCACAAATACTGTGTCTGGACGCATCTTTGCAAGGTTTTCTTGCAGTTCATTGTAGTTTGGGCCATAAATCCATGGTTGTTTTGTTGTGTGGCTATGGTTGGCCACAATCAACATAGATCCAAGGGTCCATCTACCTCCAAAGGCCTCTCTCCTACTCATTTTGACATGAAGGGGTATGTTAGACACAATCGATTAAGGTGAATGTTTGCCTTTGCAGTGTGTGTTACTTGATTGTTATGATTTAGAAGGATCACACAACATTTATGTGTCTCTAAATGAAAAATTTTCTACGATTGCGGTTCCTCGAGTTGGTAATGCAACAAAATGGTCATCATTGCCTCATCTCAACCCATTGGACCTAACTAGTACGCAATCTGATTTGGGTGAAAGTGTAGGTAATGACCTAGAAGCATAGAGGATGGAAGTGAACTCTATCTCCCAAACCAATGCTTCTACCTTGGTTATGATTTCTTCAATACGTAGCCAGAGGTTTAAATTATTGATGCTCAGCCAAAATCTACTAGAATTGTCTCACTCATTGGTGTCTTTCTGGGTTAAGGATCGATTACAATGGCTCCATGGGAAATCCCACTTTGCAAAGACCATCAAAATCCCCATACCAAACTTGCACAAGGATTCCCTTGAGGGGGAAGAGGGTAGATATGTACAATCACAAGGAGAACTTCCTTACAAGAAGTCGTTGATCAAAATTGATTTGGTGCATCCTAAGAATTAGCTCGCTTCTTTAACCTCAATATCTAAAAAGATTGAGATCCCTACCACTCAGACCAATGTGGGTCCTAGTGAAGGGGATTTCAATTTTTTTAGCTAGTGACAGGGTGTATGCAGAGGGATGCCATAATTTAGAGCATTGTGGGGTGATATTGTATTTCCTTCGTCGCATGCCAAATGAGATAGCGTTCAATAAATGGTCTTTGTTGAATTGGGAGGCGAAAGGATTTTCTTTGAATTTATACTGGGGTTTGGGGTATAAGTATGTTTTTCTTCTGTTCAACATTGAATCAACATATCAACAAGTTTTCATATCGTTTGTTCCCTAGCTTATTAGCAATCATGGAGAGATGATTTTAAACTGGAGGATCGTGGTCAAGCCAACTATCCATTGTGGCTCAAGTTTCCTGAGCTTCCTGTCGATTTGAGGCCTTTTGTAGATTTGTTTTCAAACTGTTTTGGCAAGGTTTTGATCCCAAAAGACAAATGTAACTCTGTCTGACCTAACCCGAGAGTATGTGTGGAGGTTGATTTGAAGAAGAAACTCACGTCATTTATTTTTGTGATGATTGTGGATTGAGTTTGACAACATAAATTTTGTTATCTAAATTTGCCAAACACTTTCTTTTCCTGCCAAGCATAAGATCGTCTCATTTAGGATTTTCCCCATCGAAATCCCCCTTCATGGGATCCCACATATTTAGGTGATGTAGGTGCTTTAGTGTAGGTGTCTTTGACTATTCAACCAAGTTCCTTAGTTAGTTCAACCCATAATTTTAAGGAGGACACGTCTAAGGCCCCTGCAGGAGGGCCTATCCCTATATCAAGGTCTAGATCTGGTAGTATGGTGTGGGGAGTAGTGGTTCAAGAGACTTCTAAAGGCATTGGAATTCCAATACATCAATCAACTCCATGCAACTTTGGAGATCATTTGGTTCCTCTAGTTAATCCTTTGATTCAAACCATACATATAAGTTCAACTAGTGGTAGTTCTCTTATTCAAAATATGGATGTGGATGAGGGATGAAAGGTTAAATATAATAAGTGTAAGGGGGATTCATCCCCTAAATATTTAGACAAACCTGCTAGTACGATGATCCCATCCCCATGGGTAAAGTATTTTAAGCGGTGACCCACTCTCCTGAGAGGGGCACACCTTCCTTGGTGATGTTGAATAAGTTCAACACTTTGGCCAATCCCTTTTTCTTTGAATGAGACTGTCTCTTTTTTCATGGAATGTTATAGGGATGACGATCCCAGGTAGGAAGTAGGTTGTTCAAGGAGTTCATCAAAATGTTAAGCCAGAAATAGTTTTTTTTTTGCAGGAGGTCAAGTCATCCATATTTGAGCTTCACAATTACATGAGTTATTTTTGGAATGGACCATTTTGGGCCACAAATCATGTTCAATGAAGAGGTGGGGTGGTGTTATCTATTTCACCAAACTTGCAAAGTTTTTTTACAGCTTCAAGGAGTGACCCAAGCAATTGTTGCATGTGGATTACTATGTTATTTCAGGAGATATTGTTGGGTTTTTATTCTATGTATGCACCAAACCTTAGCCCCGTGTGTATGTTTCTATGGGTGTGGATGGATACCTCTCTTCTAGATGATGAGCGGATAATTTTCAAAGATTTTAACATGGTTGAATGGGATGGTGATAGGGGAGGAGGGGTTGATTATGTGATCAATGGTTTGGAGAAGCAGGCTTGGTCTAAGTGTAAAGCCTCTCGTCAATTGTTTGAACCCAATTTGGGGAAGAAAGGGGTTGACTATAGTGGATGGTTTATCTTGTCCAACTTTAGATAGGGATTTTCCAGGGTTCACTCTAGGTTGGATCAGATCTATGGATTGAGGGATGATATCTCTTTTTATGGAAATATGCATCATTTTGATGTCTTGATTGCAACTATAGGTTCAAATCACCTACCCATTTTGACTTCTATTTCGGTAGGGCATGTGGTGGAATCTAAACCTTTGTATCTGTTCAAGTTTAATGTTTCCCATTTGGAGTCTGTAGATTTCTAGGCTTTGGTGCATAGTGTTTAGAATCTTGTTCCTCATCTTAGGGGGGACAAAGGGTGGATTTTATGGTGGGAGGAAACCATTCATCGTACTGTGAATTTTATTAGGGGATGGGGTCGCATGATTTTTTGGAAGCATAGGAGAGAGCTTCAGGAGGCTCGATGGTAATTAAAGGAGGTGTGTATTCTCTTGGAGGAGTACCTTCATAAAATCACATTCTAGGAGGATCCAACTTGGTTTGAGATGGTGGTTCAAAAGGAGGAGTATATTGCTAGAGGGGCTTGATTCCAAGCTTAACTAAAATGGATCCAAGAGGGTGACAATGGATCTAATTTATTTTTTGACTTCTTGAAGAGGAAAGTGGTGGTTGACAAGGCTCTTGGTCTACACCAAGAAGATGAGACTCTTGAGGAGAACCCCATTATCGCACAAATCCATGCTTGTTGAGATAAATTTTGAAAGCTCAAGTGAGATTCTTTGTAACCGAGAGAGAAGGCCACTGTCACCTAACCAACCCTCTTTCACTTTAGGCCATCTCTCCTTCAGCTCAAGGGGGTTTCCCTGGATTAAGATTTCCAGGACTTGGGTGAAAGGAAGATTAAGGTGGAGAGTGAAGTGTAGGAAAAATGAGTTTAGGTAGCTTTAGATGTTAAAGAAAATGATTTGGAGTTCTAAATATTAGTGTCTTTTCATTGGTAAAGTGGAGTCAAACATGCAACACTTGGATATTGAACTAGGTGAACCAAAAGTGGTACAGACTAAACCCTAAGGTGCAAGCACGTTTGGGCCTTAGGCTTTACACTTTGAGGAAGAAGGTAGCTAGGGTGCAAACAAATTTGGGCCCTAGGTTTCGTTTTCCCCTTCTTCTAGATTCACTTAGGCCAAGAATCGAAGTCTAGTGTTAAAACCCTAAAGTGAAAGCACTTTTGGGCCTTAGGATTTTAACCCTAACAAGGACATTTCACAAACTTGGACGATAAAGACTTTATGAAGGAGAGAAGAAAATATGTCTCCTTCCTAGGGTTTCAATGAGATAAATAAACTTGCAACAAGATAACAATTAACACCTTTAACATTTATCATTACAAAAAAATTCTCACTCCTTCCAAGTAGCTAAACCATTCAAACCCTAGTTGTAGAAAATTATTGTTATCTCAAAAATTGTAGGTTGGGAAAAGCTCGATCCAATTCACAAGATGGAGATAAATATGGGAATACCTACCCATTGTAACCTTATATAGGCACTCCCCTCACTTTAGAGATGATGTGATCACCTCAAGGGGGGGATTTCAGTGACCCTAGGGGTATTGAGATAGAGGATGGAGAGATGATAAGTGAAACCCCTATAGGTCAATGATAGAGATTATAGAAGGATTGAAAATGAGTCTTGTAGAAGGAAACACGGTTGAAAATTGATAGATACCTGCAAAACAATTTTAGCCCTGCCTGGAACAAGACAAATAATGGATATATAATCCTTTAAACCAAGGCGAACAAGCAAGAAACCTTACTATCCCAAATTTTCAAAAGTTATATATATATATATATATATATCAAAAACATAAAATGATAATGGCTACAAATTTAACCATCCAAAATCTAGTACAAGATATCAGAAATGAAACTAGGAAAGACTAGTCTAACTTCCAATGATTAAAGTGAGATTTTGGTGGTGATTAGGGTTGTTTATTATATGTTATCAACAAGTTATTATAGTAGCCAAGTGTCTATAGCAAACAATTGCTACATAAGAAAAATCCAACCACAAAAATCAACAAGTAATCCGTAAAAAAGATAAACAATGATCAATAAAACAATAATAGACATTTGCAAGTAAATTTCAGTGGTTGGTAAGTGTGAAACAAGTAAAAGAGAGAGTTTTATGCAACCCTAATGGATGTATCTTTGATTTTATAAAAACAACAAATTTCTTGGCCTAAAGAGGATGCCCTTAGGGCACAATCAAGCCTATAACACTAAGAAAAGATTCCAACTTAAACAAATTAAATATCTCAAAAAATCATGCATTCCAATGCAAGTATTTTATTTCTCCAATGAAAATTTAATCTAGTGCCTTGTAAAATGGGTTATGGAATATTCTTGTAATAGGTTAGATATACTATCTCCCTAGGGTTGTAATCCCTTTTACTCCCTAGGGAAAGTAAAATCCAACAAGGCAAATCTAGGAGGGTGTAAGCCCTTTTACTCCTCCTAGCAATCTTTGCAATAACCCTTTCAACAAACGACAATGATAAAGCTTGGTGGAGGGTGTATGCCCTTATAATCCTCCAAGTATATATAAAATAACAACCATGGAACAAGAAATAAAAATAATAATATACATATTTTACTGACCAATTCCAAAAAGCATGCCAAGATAAACCCTAGTTACCAAGTATTTCATCACCAAAGCAAGAGAAAAAAAAACCTCCAAGAGCTAGCATAACACTTCAATCCACAAGACAAGAGATAAACCATAGCATGAGAGAGAGAGAGAGAGAGAGAGAGAGAGAGAGAGATAATGAATTTTCCCAAGAGGGGTACAAATTCCAGCGAAGTATTCTCTCCAAGATGGGAGAGCTATGTCTCAAATGAAATGAGTTTGATATTTATTTATACCAAACCTATAAAAAAACTTTTTTCCACTTAACAAGGGTAAACCACAAAATAAGGGAGATCTTTCTCTTTAATCTTCCCCTTTACAAAATAATATTATTTTAACTTTAATAATGCACAAAAGAAACCCTAGAAACATGATGTCACACCATAAAGGGTGGAATTTTGGTACTTTGGAGAATTCGTTGGGGTTGTAGGAGAAAGAGATAGGCCTACAAAGGCCATGTGTAGTCAAGCCAAGTGTCTCCTCCAAAATGTAAGGGGTCCTCACATCCAAAGTTCCAAGTGTCCATCAATCATCATCATCACCACCAAACCCTATCCTCCAACAAGACAAAAGCTCAAAAAGTGCAACGATTTAGCCTCCAAAGGAAAATCAATGGGCTAATAGGGGATAAGTGAGATCCTCTAAGGTGTCCTCTAAATCCTCCAAAGGCTACATCCATTGTTCGAAGAGTGGGCCAAGGCATCCAACCTGTGGGATTCATGCCCCAAGGAAGCCCAAAATAGTCTTGTTCTTCCAAAATTGTTTACCAAGCAAGGTCCTACAAAGACAATGAATGTGCCCTCCAAGGGTCTCAAGTCAAACATATCATAGCAAGTAAAATCATGTCTAATACACGAGCCACCTAAAAATGTGCATCAAAACTACCTCATCAAATTAAACAATTACTCAAAGACCCTATGAAATTGACCAAGTTTAGGTATGGGAGGGTTGTCATAAAATCCCTATTGGGTGACCCAAAACCCTAAAGTAGGGGATCCTTCCAAAGGTAACCCCTTCAAGGTCATGTAGTGGATATGAGGTGGATGAGTATTATACTTTAGAGGTTTATGGGTTTCATGTCATACAAGGGATCATATTGTCTCATCTATGGTTGCCTTTGTAGAGGGTGTGTTGCATCTCCGTTTTCAATGTATCCTTTTTCCAGGCCCATTTATTTCCATTAATTAGTTAAGTTCAAAAAATTTGGTTTCTCCTAGTGGGTAACATTAATCTTGAAGGCGAAACCACAGTGCCACTTGAAGCTAGAGGTACACATAGTTCCATATGGGTAACACAAATCTTATAACGAACTTGTGTAAGTATTTCAACAAGCGACCCATTTATTTATGTGAATTATTCTTGCAGGTATTCAATTAAATAGAAACAATTCATCATTCTCATGACCTGCTTGGGTGATCATATGGAAGGTTATGATTTTTTATTTTAAATTTTTCCAGCTACAATCCCTCTGGGCCTTCAACCCCTTCTTCCCATGAAATGAGGTACATGTCCTTCTTGGGTCAATAAGGCCAGAAAACCTAGAAGAGGGTGATGTGGTAGGGGAACAAGAGATGGAAAGTGTTAAGTATGGACGAGAATGGTACAATGACCCCTCAAGAGAACCCCAGTCACATATTTTCCCCAAAAGTTGGCCACTTACTAGGAAATCGATGAGAGGGTCAAAAGCATAATGTCTAAGAAAGTGTTCTATAATCAAAAGTAGCTTCAATACAACATATTCAAATGATTTGAATATTACAGTTATACTTACCATAATACCTGACTTGTACCTCATGGAGTAAGACCTAATGTCTTCTAGAAACAAGTTGGTGTGGTGAATGCCATGGTGATGGATCCAGAAGCGTGGTGGTGAAGTGGGTCTCCAACTGTAAGTGGACATAACCATTCAATTTGTCTCTCATGACCTTGAGACATGATCTCCTTAGTCATCCCTAAAAATTGGGGATAACAATGACCATCCAAGAAAAGAAACCATCCACAAAAATCCTTCTCCAAGAATAGTGCATGAGTTCCAAGAGCTAGAAAATTCCACACCTCTTGAGGGGAAAATCCCTCAAGTTGTGATGATCCAAATGAGAGGAAGTGCACCTCTATCTATAGATGATGTTCTCAACTTCCCTCAAAATAAAATACTAATATTTTTATACTAAATTCCCCTGATATAGCCTATGGAGGGGGGAAATGCCATCTTCAACAATCAATTAATCAAAATAATTAAAAACCTTGGGATTTTAAGCCACATGTACATCTATTAAGGGGAAAAGGCCCTCAAAAGTGACCAAATATTCCACAAATGAAGGAGAAGGGGGTGTTGGTGCAACGTCTAACCTCCAAAGGCCCTTCAAAGATGAAAACTTCTTCAATAATCCAATAAATGTACATGTTGGCCCTAATCCAAATTTACACCCAATCAAAAACTTAGGTTGGCTCCAACAATATTCATACATACATTAGTTGATTCAATCATGACATAGGTATGCCTTGACCCTAATGTATATTAGTTGATTTCAACCTCATGATAGGTCGGCTCAATAAATATTGTTCTATTTTAATACATAATTTAAGATAGTATATGTCAGCCCTAGACCCATTTTATAGGTCGACCCCTATAAGTTTGTTTCGGAATCCAAATGTATATGTATATATCATAAAACACCCTTAAAATATCATTATGTTCTATCATAGATTTAGGTCGCCCTGTACCACTAATTCACTATTGTTCTGGGATATGAAACTTTGGCACCATCAGTCAACTAGACTTGTTACATCTTTTGGTATAGAAATATCCTACAATCCTTGATCTATTATGTCACCATAACTACAAAAATCATGGATGGCAAGTGGAATGAATCTACTGTTTGGTCGTGCAATGGTATTTCCCAATAAGGTATTAGGCAGTGGATCAATGATGCAAATCCTCCTTAAGGTTTCAAAATAAAGTTTCCTCCCTTATGTGTCAATGTTGTTTTTGCCCCTTACGCCCAGAATAAGAGATACTAGTAGAACACTGTAAACCAAAGCAAATCCAAAAAAAATCATCCACATGCATTTTAATACCCTCAATTGTTAAGTCAATAATATTAGTCATGATGCTTCCTTTCCCTCAGTGTCCTAGAGTATCATTTTCATCCATATCATTGTTCTCTATCTTCCTTTTTCTTTGTTTTGGAACAACAATAATAGAACACTCTAGTTCTTCATTCCTGTGTCTTTTATGATTGCTTATAACCCATGACAAGCCTTTAGAAGTGGTATATCCATTTTATAATGCTTTGATTCATTGTATTCCCTATACCTATTTTAGATGTAGAAGCAATAAAGTATGCATCTATAAGACAACCACATATATTTCGTAACCATATGTTTGAATGAAGTAGAAGCGAACAAATTAAACCCCATATTTCCTCAATGTATTTGTGCAATAAATCTCAAGAAACTGAAGAAATAATTTTTCTTTTAACATTATAACTGAATAATATTCCTCTTTCCATAATGCTAATGTGTCCTCTTCACAAGCTACTAGCTTTCCATCTCCATTCGAAGTGATTGCACATTTCAAGGTGTGTATTTCTATAGGTCTTAAGAAACCACATATATAAGATAGTTGTTCGGTATGTGTTATATTCTACCTCGGGAAACGTGACACCTACCTCAGAAAATGTGTCATGTATTTAGGTGGTTTTTCGGCACATGGTTTTTGTCGATGGTTTTCTATTTCTGATTAAGGAATTAGGGTTTTGGACTAATACAGGGCATTGGGTTAGGGTTTTGGATGCCGCTAGTGATCTGGATTTTATGACCAGAATGAAATGAATATAGATTATTAACAGGTGCTTAACACAAAATAAAAGAGATACAGTAAAACTGGTTTTCTATTCAATAACAAAATAAGTTGAAACTATAAAATGCAGCGGAAACAAGCTTGTTGGAATGGTGGTGTCTTATCTCTGAGAAGAGATATGACGGTTGCATGCATTCACAAGAAGAAAATTACAATGAGGCTCTGAAGGCATTTTTACCATAAACAAGAATTCCAAAAAACTTACCCTAGGAGATGAAGCACCAAAAGTCATGTGGGCCCTGTTTGGGTAAGTTAGTACATCAACTTCCCGGGGTCGTAACTTTTGCATGTGATCTTCGTTTTAGGCATGTTATAGCCCGTTGGAAAGGTATCGTCGAGGAGATTCATTTTGGGGGATCAATTATTCATTTGTCTATAATTGAGGAGCTTGATCCATAAAAACCTTCATTTAGGCCCTCAAAATGGCCCTGGAAGTTAAAACTGCTAAAAATAGTAAATTGTCAAAATTGTCAGAAAATTGTTTTGAGCCAGTTGGAAAAGGTGGGTGGCCATAGATATCCATCTAGATCAATCCTCCCTCCATAGGAAGCAATGATATCCATTTCATTGAGGTCCCCCATCAGATGAGGAAATTTCTGTTGAATTTGGCCCCAGGTGAGCCACTTTCCTTGGTACAGGAGTTTCCTTGCTTTGACGACTCGATAAAGTTGGATCCTTTGTTGTCGAGTGCCCTTGATCTGTGTGTCCAAAATATGATCATTGGATTCCTGTTGTATGCAGTCATGGTTGAGCTCTGTTGGTGTCATTTGTTCTGCTACTTATGAGGTGTCCAATAATGTTGGGAAATAAGGGCGAAGGAGATCCACGTTGAACGTTGGGTGTAGGCCAAGGAAGGGAGGAATGTTGAGCTCAAAAGCATTGTCCCCCATGGTCTTGGTGATAGTGTACATCCCATAACGGAGTGGGAAAATCTTCCAATGGGGTCTTGTAAGGCGTTCTTTCTGCAAGTGCAACCAAACTTTTTCGCCCACCTAAAACTTATGTGGCACTTGATGTTGATCATGACGTTGTTTGTACTTGTCATTAGACCTGTAGTATATCTTGAACCTATTGGCGGATGTGATAGATCCATTCAATGAACCAGGTGGCTTTGTTAGCTTCAGTTGGAGAAGGAGATGAGTCGGTCGAGGTGACCGCAAGGGGAAGTGCAACATCTATGGGACCCAATGGTTGGAATCCCAACCCCACCTGAAATGGGTTGTGGTCGATTGAGCTATGCAGGGCTTGATTGTAGCTATGTTGGACATAGCGAAGGCTCGCATCCCATGTGCGAGGGTTCTTTGAATTATACATGCAAAGGATATGCACAATCATTCGATTTACAACCTCGGTTTGGCCATTTTTCTGGGGGAGGAAGGTCGTGGATTTGGTGAGCTTGGTGTCCAGTAGTGACCAGAGGCTCGACCAGAATGTGCTAAGAAATTGACTATCTTGATATGATACAATGGTTTGTGGTATTCCAAAATGTACCCAGACTCGTTCAAAGAAGAGCTTGGCAGTGGCCTCTGCTGTGATGCTCTTCTTGCAGGCAACCAAAATCGCCATCTTAGAAAAGCGATCAACAACCACAAAAACACAGTCATTTCCCCGCTTGGTGGACGGGACCCCCGACATGTAGCCCATTGAGATGGATTCCCGTGGCCTATTAGGAGTAGGAAGAGGGGTGTATAGACCCTGTTTCTTAGCGGTCGGTTTGGAAATAGCGCAGGGAGTGCAGGACATGATATACTTGCTGACCTCCTGTCTAAGTTTTGGCCAGTAGAAATGTTTCTGTAGCATCACGACTATCTTTTCGATGCTGAAGTGTCCTACCACCCGACTGTAGTGGGCTTCCCAGATCAGCTTCACTTGCTCACTTGATGAAACACAGATATGGCCCAGACGACACAACAACCCATCCTGAAGATGGAAATTATCAGCAACTACGTTTGCACCCAACATTTGGTAGGTGGTGGCGAAGTCAGGGTCTATCTCATAGAGTTGGGGCCATCCAGATGTCTCATGGCCGCAAGAGTCTAGCACCGTGGTGAGTGTCGCGACTGGCAGTCTGCTGAGGCAATCAGCGACGTGATTGGTGCTTCCTATTTTATACTTGATGTTGAGGTGGAATTGCTGCAAGTATGTGGACCACTTTTTATGGCAGTCATTCTGCAATTTTCCCTGTGTCTGCATGAACTGCAATGGCTTATGATCAGTGTGGATGACTATCTCCTTCCCAAGAATGTAATGTCTCCACTAGCAGTAGGCTTGTACAATGGAGTACATTTCCTTGTCATAAGTAGGGTACTTACGAAAAGTATCTGACAGTGTCTCACTATGATAGGCCACGGGGTGGTTGTGCTGAATGAAAACGGCACCCACAACATAGTTTGAAGCATCTGTCTCAATTTCAAAGGGATGTTGCAGGTCTGGTAGTGAAAGTACTGGGGCTGAGCACAAGTGCTTCTTCAAATCATCTAACGCTTGTTGTTGGGACCGACCCCACGCAAATTTTTCCTTACCACCACCCCTGTTTATTTGGCTGAGGGCCCATGCAATATGGGAGAATCCCAACACGAACCTGCGGTAGAAATTGGCAAGGCCCAAGAAGCTCCGAAGCTCAGTGAGTGTTGTTGGGGCTGGCCAATCACGGATGACTTGGATCTTGGTTGGATCCACATGCATGCCATGCTGATCAATGATGTATCTCAGGTAATGGACCTTGCCCATTCCAAAGGAGCATTTTTCCAAGTTGGTGTATAGCTTGTGATGTCGCAGGGTGTGCAGAACCTGTTGAATATGTTGCAAGTGTTCAACCCAAGTCTTGTTGTAAATTAGAATGTCATCCAGATACACCACTACAAAAGTATTGGTGAATGGTCATAGGATATCATCCACCATCCTCATGAAAGTGGATGGAGAATTTTTCAAACCAAAGGGCATGACCAACCATTCAAAAAGGCCTTCCTTTGACTTGAAGGCAGTCTTCCATACATCTGTCTGTTTTATCGGGTCCTGGTGGTAGCCAGACTTTAGATCAATCTTATTGAAGTATTTGTCCCTCATGAGTTGATCAAGGAGGTCGTCGATTCGGGGAATCAGGTAGCAGTTTCTGACTGTGATTTTATTCAGACCCTGGTATTCAATAAAGAGTCGTCAGGTTCCATCTTTCTTCTGTACCAGCATGATTGGGCTCCAGCAAGGTGATGATTTGGGACGAATGTGCCCCTTGTGGAGTAGTTCTTGGATATGTCGCTTGATTTCCTCATTCTCTAACAAAGAGCGGTGATAGACTATCCCATTGGGAAGCAGTGCGTCGGGGGTCAGATCGATGGGGTTCTTGACCTGGCAGTGAAGAGGTACCCCTGTAGGTGAGGAGAAGATATCTGAGTATTCTTCCATGACCTTATCTACTTGTTTCTGCTATGTGGAGAGGTCAGCCGCAGAGACCCTGGATGTGGCTCTGATCTTTCTCTTATTCTGAGAGAAAATCATGAAGAAGAAAAACTTCCCCGTCTGAGAGATGACCTTCCTACATTTCTTAGTAGAGATCAAGGAAATAACACTAGGTGGGACTCCCTCAGGTATCCAGTACAATTTCCTGTTCAAAGTAATAATAACACTACGAGGCCTAGACTCATATACAACATGACATTTCCATAAATAAGGTTGGCCCAAAAGAACATCAAAAACTTCGAGAGGAGCAACATCACATAATACCTCGTCTTTGAAGGGCTTGATGCCATACGACAGTCGACACTGTTGGCTGACGCGAAGATTGCTTCCTTGGCTGGGCCATCCAATGGTGTAGGGTTGTGGGTGCAACGTTGTTGGAAGGGCGAGCCGATTAACGACCTCTACCGAGATGAGGTTCTTCTGGCTACCACTATCAAAGATGAAGTGCAGCACGGTGCCTTTTACCCACATCTGTGAATGGAAGAGGCACTCTCCTTCTTCTGGCTCGTCTAGTTCACCAGGCTGGAGCTTGCTGGTAGCAACGGTGGCACTAGGTTTCGCTTCAATGATCTGTCTTCCCCTTTCTGGTTATGGCTCAAATTCAGAATCCGCATCTGATTCAGAGGCTTTCACTTCAGCCACCAATGACTGCTTTGAGTGGCAGTCAACAGTGTTATGTCAAGGGCTCTTATGGAAGTTGCACCACTTCCCGGTATCTTTCTTTGTCTTTCCAGTGTCCTTCTTTGCTTTCAGCTTGGACTGGTTGTCTTGATATTTTCCATCTTTTCTCTATCCTTTTTTCTATGGGTTGGGGCCGCCCTTTCCCGGCTTTTGTTGTGAGGGGTTTCTAGGCCCAAATTGTCGCATCTTTTGTTTGAGTTTTTGCTCGATTTTGACGGCATATTGGTCGTTTGCACCCAAGGATGAGATGTCTAGAAATTCCATTTCGGTCTGGATGTATCTATGCAAAGCACCGCAATACTTGAGCACCAGATGTCACTCTAAATCTTTGATACCCAGCTTGGTGCGCAAGGTATGGAAGATATTTGTGAAATCGGGCACTACTTGGTCTCTTTCTTGCCACAGTGTGTTCCATTTGGTATACAGGTCGTCATAACTTTTGACAGGGTAGTATTGTTCCTTAATATCATTCTTGAAGGATTTCCAGGTGGCCATGACTGAAAATAATGAGGTTTCCTCTGTTTCCTTTTGCTCACAGAAAGTTTCCCACCAATCTTTGACATGGGGAACGACTTTGAAGAGTGAAAAAGTAATATTTTCTCTATTTGAAAAGTTATGGATAGAAAAATACCTGTCTAGTAGATTCAACCACTTTTCTACAGCATCTACATCTATTTGACCTTCAAATATAGGAATATCGAAGTTTATTTTTACCTTGAAAAGGGCGACGCCTCCGTTCGAAGAAGATGTGTCACCTGTTGGTAGTCGCCGAAGGATTTGCGTGAAACTATCCATCATATCGTTCCTCTGTTGCGTGAGGGCTTCCTCAATCAACAGTTTGAAAGGATCTCTTGTCCCATCATCTTTATTTTCTCTTTCCATGAGAGGTCGCTTGGGCATGTGAGATCTTCTTTCCCCAAGATAAACAAGCTCGAGACCCAACTCTTTGTACTCTGACCTCGTTGGGGACATGCATTAAGACGACAAGGAGCAGACCGCTCTGATACCACTGATCCGGATTTTATGAGCAGAACAAAATGAATACAGATTATTAATAGGTGTTTAACACAAAATAACAGAGATACAGTAAAATTGGTTTTCTATTCAATAACGAAATAAGTTGAAACAGTAAAATGCAGCGGAAACAAGCTTGCTGGAATGGTGGCGGCTTATCTCTAAGAAGAGATGTGACGGTTGCGCGCATTTGCAAGAAGAAAATTGAAATGGGGATTTGAAGGCCTTTTTACCATAAACAAGAATTCCAAAAACCCTATACATCCAAAAACCTAACCCTAGGAGATGAAGCACCAAAATTCATGTGGGCCTCGTTTGGGTAAGTTAGTACATCAACTTCTCGGGGTCGTAACTTTTGCATACGATATCTGTTTTAGGCGTGTGATAGCCTTTTGGAAAGGTATCATCGAGGAGATTCATTTTGGGGTCTCAATTATTCATTTCTATATAAGTGAGGAGCTATATCCCTAAAAAACTTCATTTAGGCCCTCAAAATGGCCCTGGAAGTTAAAACTGCTAAAAATAGTAAATTGCCAAAATTGTCAGAAAATTGTTTTGAGCCAGTTGGAAAAGGTGGTTGGCCACTGATATCCATATATATCAGTTGGCTTCTATATGTATATTGTATTGTAAACAATGTATTACATGAATGAATATAGAATATGTTGGTTTTCTCGGTTTAGGTTTACAGGGGAAAAATCTCTGTGTAATGTTTGTATTTGCCATTGTATCTTTTTTGTTCTTTTCTGAATATTTGTTTGCAGTAGATGTTTTACAAGTTTATAATTTACAATAGCCACATATAGTGGTCAATATCAGATGTGCATAAAAATAGATATGGGAATGAGATGCAAGATCATAACTCTATGATGTTCTTTTCTAGATTTAACCATCCTTATCATGTCTTCAACATAATCAAAGGTACCCCCAATTTTGTCCAGGCAAAAAACATTGTGGGTAACAAACCCAACAAAGATATAAGGTATGTTTAGTGGTCACTTTCAAAATATTTTCTTTGATTACCACTTATCAAAGTTGGTAGTGGATGCTAGGGATGCTTACTTTAGAGTGGTTCCTTACAAAGTCTTGATTGGAGATCAACATAGATTGGAAAAATATTTGAAAAAAGATGATTTTTTTGTTTCCCTCTCTTCATGAAAAATGAGAAGTCCCCGATATTAATGTATTCATTGTGATTTTTAGGAGATGTGGGACATGGTGGGGTACAATTTTTTCATTCTTTTGCACAATGTATTTTCTACAGGGAGTCTTTCAAAAACACTTAATCAAGGATTGATCTAGCTTATTCTGAAGAATACAACTAGAGATTCGATTGTTGGGTGGTGACCACTAACTTTATTGAGTGTTGCTTATAAAATTATGGCAAAGGATTTAGCTAAGAGAGTTTGAGATGTGGCCTGAAGAATTGTTCACCGCGAACAAATAGGGTTTGTATAGGGACAATTTATTTTGGACACAGTCTTGTCATCTTGGGATGCCAGGGAGCTTGATCAGTAGGCATTGTTACCACACAATATAACACCAAGTGAAAATCCTTCACAAGGCACTAAGACTAGTGGAACATGGAAGATGTCACCACTATCACCTAAGAAACAACTTTCCTCTCTTTAGTGAAGGAACAGTATCCAACACAAGGGAGGCTTCCACAGTCGCCTTAAATAATCCATAGGAAAGACATAATCAATTCTATCCCCCCCTAAGGTGACTACTCAAACTACCACGAAGTTTATAGTAGAGAAAGTAATAGAAAGGTGGTGGAACAAGACAATTTCCAAATTTGAAGTATTGAGGATTCAAGCCAAACATAGAGGCTCTCCAAGTCAAGCATAGGTTTAGTAGGGTCCCCTAAAAATAGAAATAAAGAAAAAGTATAAAGTTGTAGTAACACTTGGAAGAAATATATGAAATTACAATAATAAAGTAAATGATTACAAAAATAAATAAATTATTCCAACAATGAAAAAATGACTTCCAAAAGTATAGAGAATATTTTAGCAGTGAAATAAGTGATTTTTTGCAGTAGTAAAATTATTATAGTAGTGAGATTGATGATTTGCAATAGTTAATTGATTATTACAACAATAAATAAATGATTCTAGCACCTTAAATAATAGCCCTTTGATCATGTAATAATCAAGTAAATAAGAGGGCCAATCACTAGGTTAAATTAGGGTTTAGATTGACAACAAAATAAAAAAATTAAATAGTAGCAAACAACCCTACAACCCTAGATGTTTTTCCCTAGATGGTTGCTACAACACTTCATAAAATTAAATTAGGGTTTTAACAATACAATTTAGGGAAATAATATGCATAAAAACCCTAGATATCTTGATTTTTATGGCTGGAAATAAAAATTCGCAACAAAATAAAACCCTAGTTCAGCCCTAAAATAGTAAAATTCAGTAAAAATTAGCAACAATGATGACTATTTTGGAAAAAAAGACTAATGCCTATTATTTTTGGCATGTGGGGTCAAATAAAGTTTCTTCTTGGGGATAAATGAAATGGAATGGATTATTTTAGAGTGAGGCTTAGAGGTTGTCCACTAGTAACCCTAGGAAATCCTTCTAAACTATTAAGGGATGAATCAAGAGAAGCTTGATCTACTAGATAACATTCCAAGAATTTTTACAAGAAGGGTTTTATCAAGAATGATCAAGAGGATGAAGAACCAACACTTGAGAAACAACATCAATCTATAAATTCATTCATAAACATAACCATAAAATGAAAAGTTAAGACTTATTCAAAACATATCTCATCCTTCTAAACCCTAATTTCCATGTCATCTAAGCAGTAGTAGAAAATCCATAAGCATAGCTCCCAAAAAAGTTTCCCTATTTAACCATCCACAACATTCTTCATGAGACAAAACAAGTAGTGATTAATATCCACACGTAGCAATGATTTGAAAAATGAGAAATGATTCTCTATTTATATGAGAGATATAACACAAAAAAGTGAAAAGTTGCCATGACAGGGTTCAATGTTTCATCTCAAGAGGTACCTCATCATCCAAAGGGTGTGACATATATTCAAAAGGTACCACATAGAAGCCCCAAATTTTTGTTGGAAATATTGTTGTTATTGATGTCAAAGACATGGGGAGACTACGGATGTCCAAGATAAAGATTTGCAGCTGGGATCATTCATAGGGTAATTTATCAACTTAGATATCTTTAGCGAGCTCCTAAATATGGAAGAGACACTATCTATAGTGACACCACTAACCAGACTGACCTTCAAACTTTTGTGTTAGCAAGTGTGTGTTAGTTCCTCCAATGGTTGGTTAGCCATTTATCAAGACCAGAGCATAGGTGGAATAGTGGTGTCAGTCTAACCACTGGAATGTAGATCCCTACAGTACACATGGATAGATAGGAAGGTTTATCTACAAACAAATCTCCATTATTTTATGGATCAAACTATTCCTTCCGGAGAATAAGAATGAGAACTTACTTGATGGCTCTTGGGTTTGACATTTGGAGTGTTGTTATGAATGGTTATATAATTCCAACAATTCCACATGTAGATGAAACTGGAAAGAGGCTCAGTGAAAATAATGATAAATCCATGAATTAAATCTTGTGTAGTTTACAAGAATCAAAATTCATCAAAGTCATGCATTGTTTTTCAACAAAAGAGATGTGTGACAAGCTACAAAATATATATATGAAAGGGATGACAAGGTCAAGAAGGAAAAATTACAAACCCAGAGAGGACAATTTGAGAGCCTTAAGATGAAAGAAGAAGAGAGTATGTAAACCTATTTTCTTCGTGTGGATGAGATTGTCAACACCATCAGAGGATTGGGTGAAAAGGTTAATGAAACAATCATTGTGAAAAAATTGCTTAGGTTACTTCCCTCAAGATTTGATCCCAAGATATCTCCCACTGAAGAAATAAAGGACCTAGACAATCTAACAATGGATGAACTACATGGATTCCTCACTGCATATGAAATTAGGATAGAAAAGGATAAGCCATAAAATCCATCAAATAAGGAATCAACCTTCAATGCATCAAATAAAACAAAGACCAAAAAATATAAAACAAGTGACAACTCAGATAGTGAATTAGATGCAGAAGAAGTTAACTTTGTCAGAAAATTCAAGAAAGAATCAAGAAAATACAAAGGTAAACTTCCCTTTAAATGTTTTAACTGTGGATAAGTAGGACACTTTGTTGCTAAATTTCCTTATGAAAAAATAGAAATAGTAATGAAGAAGCAAATTCTAGCTTCAAAAATTACAAGAAGGGCGCGAATAGAAAGAAAAGAAAATTCAACAGACAAAAGAAGAATCTATATTCCAATGAAGACAAAAACTCTTCTGATGATAGTGATAATGAGAAAAAATATATTCTCTTCATGGACCTAGAAACAAAGACTGGCGTCCTAGAAAATAGAAACACATATTTAAAAGAAGAAAACAAACTTGAGATTGATGGGCAAGTGGATCTTGAAGGAGAGCTCATATGTGCTCTAAATGAAATAAAGAGATTGAGGAACAAGAAATGGCTACAAAAGGAGCAGCTAGAGAAGTACATAAAATAAATACTCTACACAAAAGAAAGCTCTAATGAAACTGAAAAAATTATCATCAGTCTAAAAACTCAAGTAGAAGAGGCAAAGAGAAGTGAAGAAGTTTTGAGAGCTCAACTAAGATAAAAGGAAGATGCATGCATCAATATATAACATGAAATAGTTTGTCTAAGAAAGGAGTTGTAAAAATAAAATACCAACATTAAATTTGAAAAGAGCTCTGCAGCTCTAGATGAAATCCTAAACCGTCAAAGATCACCATTTGACAATACTGGTCTTGGCTACAGTGAGAAGAAGGAAACTGCTAAAGAAGACTCAACCTCCTCAAAACAATTGAGTGAAGGAAAGACCAAGAGTTATGTTGATGTGCTCAAGAATCCTATCAAGGTTGAAGATAACAAGAGGGAAGAACATGATATTCCACATGAGACAAATATTCCTCACAAATAAAAAATCAGGAAGACTTTTCCATCAAGATGGAATCATAGAATCAGGTACCAAAACACTTTTTCTAGCTATTGTTACTCTTGCAATGGTTTTGGTCACAAAGATATAGATTGTAGAATAAATGAAAAACGTAGTTACACAAGGAGTGATAATAGAGATGCCTATGGATTCTCAAGGAGAAATTACAACTCATTTTCCCCTTTAATGAATTATAACATTATATATTATAACTACAACAATTATGGGAATATAGCAAAGTTATGTAGGAGTGTTTTCAGAAAAAATAAGAAAGGGGAAATTACAACAATCATGGAAAGAAATCAGGAACAAAGGGAACAAAAGAAAGAAAAATCCTTGATCATACAAGCTGCACTATGTGCAAAAAATAATTGGTATGAGTGGTACATTGATAGTGGGTGATCAAGTCAGATGATAGGAGATAAAGCAAAGTTTATCACCTTGAAGAAGAATGAAGGCAATGTTACCTTTGGGGACAATGGCACTTCAAAGATAATTGGAAAAGTCACTCTTAGTCTTGATAATGGAAGTGATAAGGTAGAAAATGTACTTCTCAGTTTTAGCTAGATGTGTGATTAAGGTCACACTCTCACTTTTGAATCCCAAGAATTTAACATCATAAAGGAAAATTCAGGAAAACTATTTGCAAGAGAAATTAGAACCCCAAACAATGTATATATTCTTGATGAGATTAGTGGAGAAAAATGCTTCATGGGGTAGAAATATGAAAGTTGGTTGTGGCATAAAAGAATGGGCCATATGAACTTTGAAAACTTACTAAAAATCAACACCAAAAAAGAAGTAAGGGATATGTGAAAGATCACAAAACCCTCAAACTCTATTTGTAAGCAGTGTCATCATGGAAAACAATCAAGGGCGAGATTCAAAACAAAGGAATATACTACATCCAAGCAATTGGAACTTGTGCATACAAATATCTGTGGACCAACAAGAACACAAAGTCTACAAAGAGAAAATCATTTTATGTTACTTATTGATGATTATACAAGAATGACTTAGGTTTTATTTCTCATAAATAAATCTGAGGCTTTTGAAAAGTTTAAAGCATTCAAATATTTAGTTGAGAATGAGGATGCGCTAAAAATCAAATGTTTAAAGTCATATAATGGAGGTGAGTTTACATCTAATGAATTTGAATAATTTTGTAAAACTCATGGGATAAAAATACATTATTCAGTTGCAAGAGTTCCTTAACAAAATGGAGTGGTTGAAAGGAAAAACATACATGTACAAGATATTACTAGGACAATGTTGAATGAAGCAAGATTATCATATATCTTTTGGAGAGAAGAAGTTCACATTATATTTTACATTCTAAATAGAGGGAAAATCAGAGTTAACAATGATAAGATACACTATGAATTATGGAAAGGCAGACCAACACATGTCAAACATTTCAGAATATTTGGAAGCAAGTGTTATATCAAAAGAGATGATGAGGATCTAGGAAAGTTTGACTCAAGAGAATATGAAATAATTTTCCTTGGTTATTCATCAAGAAGAAAATCCTATAGATGTTAAAACAAAAGAATACAAAATATTGTTGAACGTATAAATGTCAGAATATATGAAGCAAGACCTCATAAGAACAAAATGCAAATAGAATAAATGGAGTGCAGTAAAGAAGAAGAAGAATAAAATGAATAAGAGGAAGAGGAAACATAATGCTGAGATACACAAGGCCTATCAAGGTTTGTGCAGAATAACTATCGAGAAAACTTGATTCTTAGTGATTAAAATGTTGAAACACTGACTAGGAGAAAATGGACATGCACTTCTAAACATGCAATTATCTCCTTCATGTCCAAAATAGAGATTGAATGCTTTGCATAGGTTAGTGTTGATAAACATTGGGCCATTTCTATAGAGGAAGAGTTCAACCAGATTGAAAAAAACCAGGCATGGGAACTTGTCCCAAGGCCTAAAGAAACAAATGTGATTGGTACAACGTGGGTATCTAGAAATAAGTTAAATGAATATGGAAAAATAGTTAGAAACAACACAAGACTGGTTTGTAAGGGATATGATCAAGTGGAAGGTATTGAATTTGAAGAAACCTTTTCTCCTATTGCAAGATTAGAATCCATTAGAATGTTTTTGACATTTGTGAGTTTCAAGAATTTTAAAGTGTGTCAGATGGATGTTAAGTTAGCATTTTTGAATGGAAATATAGAGGAACAAGTGTACATTGAACATCTAGAAGGATTCTTATTATGAAAAAATAAAGATCATGTTTGCAGATTGAAGAAAACACTTTACGGATTAAAGAAAGATCCTAGAGCATGTTATTCAAGACTTGACAAGTACTTTCAACAACAAGGTTTTAAAAGAGGAATTTCATATAGCAATCTCTATATTAAAACAAAAGGATAATATCAATTAATTATTGTAGTTTATGTAGATGATATTATATTTGGTGGCAGTAAAGATGATATGTCTAAAGAGTTTGACAAAGAAATGCGAAAATAGTTTGAAATGTCCTTTATTTGTGAACTATAATTTTTCTTGGGTTACATATTACACAATCCAGTAAAGGGATATTTATTTCACAAACCAAGTACAATAAGAAGATGTTGAAGAAGTTTTAAATGGAATATTGTAAACCTGTCAACACACCCATGATCAATAGTTGTAAATTGAGAAAAGAGGATGAATCAAAGGAAACAAATCAAACATTGTACACATCAATGATTGAAAACCTACTATATGTGACAACTTCGACTCCATATATTATGCAGGAAGTAGGGTTAGTTGTAAGGTTTCACGTTGTACCAAATGAAACACATGTATAGGCAATAAAAAGGATCTGTATATATCTAAAAGGTAAGTATTTGGATTTTGGTTTATGGTATCTCACAGGTAAAAATATTACTCGATATATTACACACATACAGACTAGGAAGGTAGTGTGCATGCCAGAAAGAGCACCAATGGTGGAGCATGTTTTCTGGGAAACAGTCTAGTATCTTGGTTAAGCAAGAAGCAATCATCAATTTCTCTATCCACAACAAAATAAAAATGCATTACAACGGAAACATGTTGTACACAAGTGTTATGGATGAATCAAACGTCGAAGGGAATTAAGGTAGATTATAATCAATCAATATCAATAATGTGTGACAATACTAGTGCAATAAATATTTCAATGAATTATGTTCTGCATTCAAAGACAAATCACATTCCAATCAAATACCATCTATTAAGAGAGAAAGTCACAGAACACAATGTCAAACTGGACTATATTGGTACAAAGGAACATATTATTGATATCTTTATAAAACCTCTTCCTATAGAAACATTCGAGTATTTTAGACAAAAACTGGGAGAGGTATCTATGTCAACCAACCACTAAAGCGCTTCAAGAGAAGCACAAGCTCAGGGGGAGCTGCAGAAAGAAAGACGTTTGATGGTTGAAAATATGGAGAGTAAAGAGTAAAGAGTAAAGGGAGAAAATACCTTTGTCGTTGATGTCAAAGGGGGAGAGCAAAGAGTAAGGGGGAGACTTATAGATAAAAGTAAAATTACTAGTTGCAGATATGGAAGCAGTTAACTTAGATGAGAGAAAAAATTGAGAAATTAATCAAGTTTAAGAAAGACACTTTGTTAGAGATATAGTTGCAACAGATTAGGGGAGTATCATAGTTGACTAAGGGGCTGCCATCAATGAAAAGGGGGAGTTTGTTGGAAATATTGTTGTCATTGATGTCAGATAAAGGGGGATATTACAGATGTCCAAGATAAATATTTGCAGTTCAGATTCGTTCACAAGGTAATTTAGAAACTTCTCTATCTTTAGAGAACTCCTAAATTTGGCAGAGCCACTATCTATAGCGACACCACTAACTGGAACAACCTTCAAAAGTTTGTGTCTGAAAGTGTGTGTTAGTTCCTATGGTGACCAGTTAGTCGATTATCAATATTAGAGCACATGTGGAATCATGGTGACCATGGGAGGAAATAAATGAATTCATGGTGCATATGGATGAGGACGATCTTGTGTGATTGGAAGCTGGATGAGTCAATATCTACTTGAAGAATGCGAAAGAGCATCAAAGAGAAGCGAGACGAGATCCAGGGATGAATTTCCTATGAAATTTGAAAGGGAAAAGGAAATCCACCCATAGTAAGATGAAATCATATGCGTTGATCAAGAAGAATATCAATGATGATAATCGATCCATGCAATGGAACCATGGACTTGGAGCAGGTTAAATCCTGATCATTAATCATCGAAGATCAAGGGTTGAGATCAAAGGAATGAGAGTACTGAGACATTTGAATGTCATATGATATCATATATTGGAGTATCGGTGCAATGTTAGAGACCCAAAGGCCTGGTGGCTCGATGATTGATATACCCAATACTTGAAGTTTCAATATCGGATATTGGATGCCCATGTAACTAGATCATAGTATCAGCATAGTGTTAAAGACCCGGGGGGGCGGTGGGATAGTGAATGATATACCCAATATGTCAAGTACTTATATTGGATATTAGACTCATCCTGAAGCTAAAAAAATTGCAGTTCATTTGTTGATGTCTCGATATCTCGATATTTAGTGAACCAGGCCTCATGAATAAAATTTAACACTTTGCACAGAGTTTTGTAACTCGCCTATTCACATTCAAACTAGGTAACAACACCTTTACATTACAAAACCATTGAAAATGATTTTACCTATGAATATGGGATAAATCTACCTTGTAAATTGATGGTCTCCATTTACTCCAAGACTCATCCGAAAGTTGTTGAACTTTAAGGTTTGTGTAGTGCTAAATTCTGGTTTCAAATGGTCAGTTCAGTAAGCAAGAATTTGGCAGGGATGATGAAGGCTCATGGCCATGAAGTTATCCACCCAATGTCAAGTTTCCTGATGGCCCCAATAACCCAATGTATAGTGAAAAAAATCATGCATGAGACTGAACTTTCAAGTGTAAATTGAGGTGTTAATTGTTGGGTCGACACGTCTATACTCAACTTATTTCTGACCCATAAAAATTCTCTACGACAAATCCTATAAGTAATGATGTTGTAATCTATTTGAGTGTGTGTATTTGAAGATGAGTCTTTGAAGTTATCTGGTGCTAGAGAATGAAAGAGAGCAAGGTGTAATTGTCTAAGGGTGGTAGGGAGGTGTGATGTTAAAGAAAGAATATCATAAGTCTCATTGACTGTTAACAAGTGGAGAGTTTAATGGAAATTACAAAAATGATAGAGTAGTTGTTGAAATAATAGATTTATGCAGGTGGAAGCTTGAAGTGAAGTTTTTGTATAGATGATAGTTTAATAAGAATTTAATCCATATAGGAAATTTGAAGGTTGATATCTCCAATAGGTTGGTGCTTACAAGGTGTCTCCAACAGGTTTGTCTCTCCAAATATTGTAATTGTGGGTTGGTGCTCGCAAATATTGTAACTGTGAGTTGGTGCCTACATGTGTTGTTGAGTTGGTGCTCAGGTAAAGGGATTGGTGTCTCTTTTAGGTAAGTTCCTGTAAACATTGTAACAAACTGGTGTCTGTAGCAGGTTGTTTTTTGTGAAGACATTTCAATAAAAGTTTCCTGTGGTTTTCTCCCATTTGGGTTTCTACGTTAATTCTTCTTGCATTGTGCACTATATGATTGTATACAATTATTATTAATTTCTTACAGTTGTTAAAGTAATGAAATGATAAGTATAGTACATTAAAAATAGAAAACCAGTCTCATATTGATTCACCCACGTCCCTCCCTCTCAGTATAAGTAAGTGTTCCAACAAATGTCACAACAAGGTGTCCCATGCTTCCAAGGGGTGTGATGTCTCTTCAAAAGGTGTCATACCATCATAAAGAAGATTCAAATGTCACATCAAGGTGCCCCATCATCATAAGGTGAAATGTCCCATCATCCAAGTGAAACATCTCATCATCAAAGGGTGCCATCATCAAGGGAAGGGTGCCACATCATCTTTCCAAGTGCAAAATCCTCAAGCAAGGGTCCAATGTCCTCCATAGAAGGTGAAACGTCCCATAAATTTATCATAATCATGCATGCAATGTCCCATAATCAATGATCTCAAGGTCATACCATGTGTGCTAGGGTGTCTTGTGAATGGAGCCATGTGATCAAAATACCCAACGTCCTCCTAGGAGTTCCAAATGACCTCTCTCAAATGGTGAAAACAACTTCCATAAAAGTGGGGTAGTAGCCCATCAACATCCTCCAAAGTATCCAAGTGTCAACCAATAATGTGGCTATGTGAAGCCATCATCTGAGGAGGGACTCATGTGGTCCAAATGCATCATGAATACCAAAGACAAGGTACACAATCCAAACAAAACATATGAAGTGACTCATGTTAATACAAAATCCATTAGAGAGATCTCCCAAAATATTATCTTCAAACTTCACACTAGCTTACAAAATTATACAATTTTCCAAGTATAGGTATGGGAGGGTCATTATTACCCCCTATTAGGTGTGCTAGTACCCAAACCAAGAGGTATGTCTCATGGAACCCATCAAGGGGTATGTGCAATGGTAGTAGTATAGATTGGGGTTTACTTCATGGGGTGGATGTCTTTGACATGGAAGGCCTTGTATAATAGTCATCATCATGAGTGCCTTTGTAGAGGGAGCGCTTAGGCAATGAGGTACCTTTTCCTCGACACCGCGTCTTTCCAAACCAATGTTTTCCTTTTTCTTTGTAACTTTAACCTTTTTTGGATTTTGAATTTTGATTTTCTAAGTCCTTTCATAAGATATGCATTCACTGCATAGGACTTGGGGTGATGGCCTGTTAGCAAGGGGGAATAGCTCATACTTCTTAATTTTTCTTGGTTTTTTAATACTTTTCTTTTCTTGTTGGTTTCTTTTCCCTACATTTTGAATTAGGGATTTTCCTCTTTCTATATTATTTTTTGTAAAGCTACATCAACCTTGGGTTTCAAATCCCTTCTTCTCATGGGATTATGACGCATAGAACTTTTTGGGATACATGTAACAAACATCCTCAAAGAAAGGATAAAAGATAGGTCATGGATGGAATATGTTATTCATGGTCAGGGATATGGACATGGTACTCCCATTAAGGCCCCCAATTTTTACAACTTTTCCCAAGAGTGACAATAGTTGACTAGAAGATAAAGATGACCACCAAGGTGAGACAAGGAAAAAAGAATAACTTCAAAGCATCATGAGTCATTATCCAAATCAATCAATGATCACCACTTTCATGCCTCAAGCATTAACATTATCACTCAATATGGAATGTTAGAACGATGTACTTGAGTATGTAAATGCACCATATCATATGGGTGAGTTGAGT
>ML784435.1:459361-512217 GCA_009831015.1 Picea engelmannii
CACTCTTTCAGAGTGTTTAATTAAATGCTAATATAAAGTTAGAATAGAGTTATACAAAATTATTTAAGCTTAAAACATATTTAATAATAGTTAATTATTTTTTCCATATGAGAATATTGTAACACTTTAATTAAAATTTGTGATAAGCAATTGTATTTGTTTTCCTCTTTATGTATTGTATACTTGATATGCCACTCTTTCAGAGTGTTTAATTAAATGCTAATATAAAGTTAGAATAGAGTTATACAAAATTATTTAAGCTTAAAACATATTTAATAATAGTTAATTATTTTTTCCATATGAGAATATTGTAACACTTTAATTAAAATTTGTGAGTAAGCAATTGTATTTGTTTTCCTCTTTATGTATTGTATACTTGATATGCCACTCTTTCAGAGTGTTTAATTAAATGCTTTTGTCTTTTGAGAGTTTTAATGAAATTACTTTTCTTATGTTATAAGTTCATGTTTTCTATTAGTCTTAAAAATAGTGATAATTGTAATTTTAAAGAATGAATTGTAGAATTCTAAAATTGAAAAAGAATCTCCACCTAATAGCATAATCATTCATCGATTGATTTCATTTGAATACACGTTTTCTTTCTAAATTTGATCAAATGTCCAGGAAACATCTAAATATGTCCAAATGTCCCTTCCTTGGATATTGGGAGTATCAATAAAGAAATTCAATAAGGGAGTCTTGTATATGCTAAGATTTTATGTTGGAGAAGAGAAGTGACCCTAGTATATCAACTAGTTTTGAAACATTGACTATTTAATGGCATTGATGAGTGGAGGGATAATACAAATTAGAGTTACTACCTAACTAAAGTTGTTAAGAACCAAATATCAATATAGCATAGAAAACCTCAGAATAAGTACTCAACGCCTTGAAAAAGAGATAATTTCAGATAATAAGCCTCTTCGAGGGGACAACCTCCTTATACACCACATAAATGTTCAAGTACAAGATGATTCCAAATGAAAATGTCTCCTTGGTATATATAGGAAACTAGGAGGTACAATTACAACTAATGGACTCATGCTGACATAAATAATTTAACATTACTAATGTAATATGCCCCAATTAAGGGGTAATGAGCCACTAATTAGGGCTTAACATGCCCCTCGCCTTGAAACAAGTGTTGTCCGTATAAAAGTCTCATCCTCCCAAATGGAATCTTCAGTCGGTAGTTTCCTCCATTTAACGAGATACTTTGAAATGGATATATTCCTCAGCTAGAAAATTCTTGTGTCAGTGATGGTTTCAGGTTCCAATATGATTTTTCCTTCCTCGTCAAGTTTTAGAAATACATTTTGAACTGGGATCTTGTCACCTATAACCTTCTTTAAGAATGAAACATGGAAAACTGGGTGTACTCGTGAAGATGTAGGCAACTCTAATTTGCATGCCATAGTACCAATATTTTGCAACACCTTATAATGTCCATAGTTCTTTGGTGATAATTTATTATCCTTATTGGCTTGCTTGAGGGACATCTATTTGTATGGTTGTAGTCTTAAAAACACCCAATCCCCTACCTCAAAACTTCTTTCACTACGATGTTGATTCGCTTGTTGTTTCATGTGATTCAATGTCATGGTCAGGTTGTCCTTTAAGATTTGGAGAAATTGTTGTTGATGCTCGATGTGATCCTCCACTGCTTGAAACTTAGATTTTTCTTTTAGAGAAGAAGTGATGGAAGAAGGGTGGTATCCATGGAGTTCCATAAATGGTGTCATTTTTGTTGCAATATGAAAGGAAGTGTTATACCACCATTCTACCAAGGGTAACCATTTGAACCATTGTGTTTATTTATCAGAGACAAAGCAACGAAGGTAACCTTCCAAACATGTGTTCACTATCTCGGTTTGTCCATCAGATTGAGGATCATAGGATGAGCTATAAGCCAATTGAGTACCCAAACAAGAAAATAATTATGTCCAATAATGTCCAGTGAAGACGAGATCTCTCTCACTTACAATAATCTTTGGGCTACCATGTAGCTTTTGAATTGTCTCCATGAATGTGGTGGCAACTGTACTGGCTTTGAAGGGATGAGAGAGTGCACAAAAGTGTGCATACTTGGTGAGTCTATAAAAAATCACCACGATGCCACTCTTTCCTTCAGACTTTGGTAACCTATTATGAAATCCATGGAAACCTCCTCCCAGTGTTGACTTGGGATGGCTAATGGTTGTAAAAGACCTAGGGTCTTAATTGTTTCCGCCTTATTTTGTTGGCAAACCAAACATTCAGCGACAAACCTTTGAACATCAGTTTTAAGGCCATCCCAAAAAAATTCCTTCTTGACCCTATGGTAGGTTTTCAAAAATCCTGAGTTCCCTCCTACTGGAGAGGTGTGCAATTCCAATAGTACCTTTTGTTTGAGTTGGGAGTTCTTACATAAATATAAGCGATCTTTGTACCATAGTGAATCATTTTTCCATGTAAATGTATCTGATGCACTAGAATCCTGCTGTAACCTTTGAATGAGAGTCCACACTTTTTCGTCATTCTTCCATTCATCCCTTGCTTCTATTGTCCAATCGAGTTGGGTGATTGAGATAGCACAGAGAAAGGCCTCAACATTGTCATCCTTTCTTGAGAGTGCATCTGCCACAACATTTTGCTTCCCTTTTTTATAGACGATTTCAAAATCATAACCTAATATCTTGGTCACCCATTTTTGTTGTTCTTCTGAATATAGTCTTTGTTCCAAGAAGTATTTAAGACTATCATGATCTATTTTGACCTTGAAGTTCCTACCTATTAGGTAAGAACGTTGTTTCTTCAATGCATGTAGTATTGCCATCATTTCCTTCTCATAAATGGGTTTGTGTAAGTCCTTTCCCTTGAGTGGTTGACTTTCAAAATTCGGGGGCCTTCCTTCTTGCATTAGGACAACACCAATTCCATTTCCTGAGGCATCACATTCCACAAGAAAGGTTTTTGTGAAGTCTGGAGTGGTCAAGACATGAGCTTTGCACATCACCTCTTTAAGTTGTTCAAAATCTATAGTTTCCTCTGGAGTCCATGAAAATGTGTCCTTCTTAGTTAGTGTTGTTAAAGGTGTTGTTATTCTTCCATAGTGGCGAACAAACTTGCGGTAGTAACCTGTCAAACCCAAAAATCCTCTAAGATTATTCAAAGTTTTGGGAATCAGCCACTCCATCATGGCCTTAATCTTGTTAGGGTCTACCTTGACACCTTCATGAGATACAATATGACCCAAATACTCTACCTCCTTCACCCCAAAGAAAAATTTGGATGGTTTGGAATATAGTTGTTGCTCCTTTAGTAGTTGTAGCACCTTGTCAACATGTCGCACATGATCCTCCCAATACTTTTTATACATTAGTATATCATCAAAAAATACTAACACAAATTTTCAAAGGAAGGGCTTGAAATGGAATTCATCAACCCTTGGAATGTGGAAGGTGCATTTGTAAGGCCAAAAGGCATGACCAAAAATTCATAATGGCCTTCATGAGTTCGAAATGTTGTTTTTGGGACATCTTCTTCCTTCATTCTAATCTGATGATACCCTGAACGAAGATCCAACTTTGTGAAATAGATTGCTCCATGTAGTTCATCTAACAATTCATCAATGATGGGAATGGGAAACTTATATTTAATAGTGATCTTGTTGATCTCTCTATAATCTGGACACATACACCGTGACCCATCTTTCTTGAATACCATTACCACCGGTGCAGAGTAAGAACTTTGGTTAGGTCTAATAATTCCAGCCTCTAACATTTCTTCAACCATGCGCTCAATTTCACTCTTCTGGGCATAAGGGTATATGTACAACTTGATGTTAGGAGGAACACTCACAGGAATTAGGTAAATATCATGATCTTGATTTCGAGTTGGTGGAAGACCTTTGGGAATATCTTCAAATACTTTGGAATTCTTATCAATGATACCTTGGAGATCTAGAGGAATAGATGGCTTAGATGTTTGAACATCTAGTGAGCATAGTTGTGCAATAACACCTTGATGCCCCTTTTTCAATAATTTTTTCATGCCATTAGAGCTTATCATTTTAATGGGTTTCCTTGTGATACCTCTTAACCTGATTTCCTTTCCTTCCAATGAAAATTTCATGAAAAGTTCTTGAAAATTAAAAGCCATTGTTCCTAATGATTGTAACCATTGGATTCCTAGTACAACATCAGCACCACCCATGGGTATAGAAATCATTGGACTATTCATTACACATTCCCCCATAGTAAGATTGATCTTATTTCATTTTCCTGAGCAATTGATAGTTTCTCCATCTACAATCATTACTTGAAACTTTGGCGCTGGATATACAAATCAATTGAGAGTTGTGGCTAATTTATAGTGAATGAAATTATGAGCACTACCAGAATCAATTAGGACTATTAACTTTTTATTTTTGATATATCCTTCGATCTTGAGGGTTTGAGGAGTGCTAATTCCAGCCAATGCATTACATGATATCGTGGGAGTCAACTCTTCAGACGAAATTGCTTCTACGTTTTCATCTTGAGATGGTTCTTCTTCTTCTTCTTCTTCTTCTTCCTCTTCACAATCTATGTAGAATAATTTCTTCTCACCACACTTATGTCCCTTACTGTACTTGTTGTCACAATTAAAGCATAAACCTTTTTCTTTTCTTTCTTCCAATTTTTGAGGTGTCAAACTTGTAGGTTGAGTTGTTTTAGAAGAAGGAGCATTATTCTCTTTATAGATGTTAGGATTGGTCCTTCTAGTAGCCATAGCCACATTTTTACTTTCAACATTTCTTGCCACCCTAAATGCATTATCCAATGATTTGGGTTCCCAAGGGGGAACCTCATGTTGAATGCTATCCTTTAAAGTTCTTATGAATACATCAATCAAGTGCTCATATGGAATATTTGTTACCTTTATATTCAATATTTGGAGGTTCTCAATGTGCTCTGTAACTGAACCATTTTTCTTTAGATTTATCAATTGGCTAAAGAAGGTATTTCTCCTTGTATCCTCATAGTGTGCTACTATTTATTCCGTGAAAATTGTCCAAGTGACGAGTGATTTGCGAGAACAAAGTCATCGATACCATACAAATTGATTAGGTTCTAAATATAAAGAAGCAATTCATACCTTTTGTGTATGTGGCACATTATGTAGATCAAAGAATTGCTCCATATGAAGTCTCCATGTGATTGGGTCCTTTCCATCAAACTTCCTCATATCGATCTTAGGAACATGGTTGGTCTTCAACCCAAAGTTCGAGTTTCTCCATTCTTGATTCATCTTCCTTGTGTCCTCTCATGAATTTCATGGGATACATTTTCACTTGCAGGTGTCCTCTCTATTAGGAAATTTTTCAATCCTTCCATGATCTCCCTTTTTAAACCATCTATCTTAGTATCCATCATTGCCTCCAATTTAGCTTCAGTTGAATCCATCATCCCTTGTAATTCATCTTTTGTCACTGTCTTCTTTTATAATTCATTTATGTCCCTACGCATTTCTTCACCTTCATCAAGAGTCCAAGTAGGACTGTTTGGAGGCTTATTTGGTGTAGAAGTTCCCTTTTTGGGTGGCATGTTGGTCAAGTATCACTTTTGAACCTTGATTTTGAGGTGGTTATGTTAGACAAACTTTCTTATGTTGTATCTCCAAAGTTTTGGCCCTTTTGGGTATGAAAAAATATTTTTTGTAGTTCTCTGATATTTCTTCTCTGCAATTCCACAGGTCTAATCAAAATTGGATGTGCCAAGTGGAATTTATAGTAACTTCCCCACAACTTGCTGATTTTTGGCCTCTCCAGGATATCTCACTTGTATAGCATGCCCCACACAAAATAATTGATATAAAATTCTGAAAATCATACTGGAAATACTAAGGACTGTCCACTATCCGGTGCAACCCATCTCACTCAATTTGGATACTCTAGGAAAAAGTTATGATTGTTTTACCTAGAACACCTTCTTGAGACTAGTCAAGAGGACTAGTCAGATACCCTATCTTCCACGGGGTGTATCTACAAATGTAAGATGACCTAGAATCTAAATTTTTTACCACAGATACCTTACTAATTTATGTGAATAGCCTCTAGATTTCAGGGTCTGAAATTTTACATAAAATGTTTTATAACGAAAATTCTGCAATGACTCAATTCAGGATGATTCTAGAACCCTATCTTACACAGGCTATATCTACGAAAGTATAAGATCTCAGGAGATGAAATTTTAACCCAACATATCTTGATCCATTTACTAAATATCCTCCAATTTGTTCCTTCTGAAACATTGTATAAAAAATGTTATAGTGAAACTTCCAAGGTGTCTCATATGTAGCAGTGAAACCCTAAGACCTTGAGCTTTGATACCATATGTTAAGAACCAAATATGAATATAGCATAGGAAAACCTTAGAATAAGTATTCAATGCCTTGAAAAAGAGATAATTTCAGATAATAAGCCTCTTTGAGGGGGAAACCTCCTTATACACCACATAAATGTTCAAGTACAAGATGATTCCAAATGAAAATGTCTCCTTGGTATATATAGGAGACTAGGAGGTACAATTACAACTAAGGGACTCAAGCCGACATAAATAAAATAACATTACTAATTTAATATGCCCCAATTAAGGGGTAATGAGCCACTATTTAGGGATTAACAAAACCCATGCACCAGATCCTATGCATTTCAATAACATTTTGAAAGATGCAACACACATGTATCCAAATTGCATTTTTATGACAACCAAATGTGCACTTGACATTGAAATAGAATAGATCCAATATGAATAACAATTATATGTATTCAAATTCACAATCATTTGCAAAATATAAAGTAGGGGCATTGATATATGATCTAGATGGATTTCAGTGGCCTCCCACCTATTCCAACTAGCTCATTTTGACAGTTTTCCAGTTTGACAGTTTTTCCTAGTTTTCGGGTCCCTAACTTTCAGGGTTGTTTTGAGGCCCTAAACAACGTTTTTAGGTATCACCATAGTTTGAATATTTATAGAGTTATATTCTAACACCAACATGTGTACTCCTCGGATAGAAATTTTCAATGGGCTATCGTGTGCCTAAAACGAAGATCGTATGCAAAATTTATGACCCTGGGAAGTTAATGTACTAGCTTACCCCAACGGGGCCCACATAAATTTTGGCGTTTCGTCTCCTAGGGTTAGGTTTTTGGATGTCTAGGGTTTTGGAATTCGTTTTTATCGAAAAATGGCTTGGAGAGCCTTATTGTAACTATCTTCTTGCAAATGAGTGCAACCATCACATCTCTTCTCAAAGATAAGCCACCACCATTCTAGCAAGCTTGTTTTCCATTGTATTTTATAGTTTCAACACATTTTCTTATTGAATAGAAACCAATTTTACTGTATCTCTTTTATTCTTGTGCTTCTGTGTTAAGAATAATAATAATCTCTATTCATTATCGTTTTCTCATAAAATTTGTATCGGTGGTATCAAAGCGGTCTACTCCTTGTCGTTCTTAATGCATATCCCCAACAAGGTCAGGGTACAAAGAGTTGGGTCTTGAGCTTGTTTCTCTTGAGGAAAAAATCTCTCGCATGCCCAAGTGACCTCTCATGGCAGGATAAAATAAAGATGATGAGACAAAATATCCTTTCAAAATGTTGCTCAAGGAATCCCTCACACAACAGAGGAACGAAATGATGAATAGTTTTGCACAAATCCTTCCGCAACTACCAACAAATGATGCATATTTCGCGAATGGAGGGGTTGCCCCCTTCAAGGTACAAATAAACTTTGATATTCCCATATTTGAAGGTCAAATAAACATAGATGTTATAGACAAATGGTTAAATCTTCTATAAGGGTATTTTTCTGTCCATAACTTTTTGAACAGAGAAAATAATACGTTTGCGCTCCTCAAAGTCGTCCCTTGTGTCAAAGATTGGTGGGAAAATTTCTATGAGAAAAAGGAAACAAAGGAATCCTCATTATTTATAGTCGTGGTCACCTCAGAGTTCTTTAGGGATGTTATCAAGGAACAATACTACCCTGTCAGAAGTTATGGCGATTTGTATACAAAATGGACCACACTACGGCAGGAAAGAGACCAAGCAATGCTAGAGTTCACAAATATCTTCCATACCTTGTGCACCAAGATGGGTATCAAATATTATGAGAACCATTTGGTGCTCAAGTATCGCGGTGGTCTACATAGATGCATCCAGGATGAAATGGAGTTTTTGGACATCTCTTCCTTGGGCACGACCTATCGATATGTCGTCAAAATCAAGCAAAAGATTAAACAAAAGATGTGACAATTTGGGCCTGGGAACCCCTCACATCATAAGCAAGTAAAGGGAATCCCCAACCCACAAAAAAAAGGATAGTTCAAATACATACAACCTCAGGACAACCAGTCTAGGCTGTAAGCAAAGAAGGACACCAGAAAGACAAAGAAATATATTAGGAAGTGGTGTGACTTCCATAAAATCCCCTAGAATAACACTGTTGATTTCCACTCCAAGAAATCGTTGTTGATTGATGATTCATCCCCCCACCCCTCCCAGGGGTTATGCGACCTCCCGATCAAGGATCTTCAAAATACTCAAGCCGAATTGGCTTTTCGGGTCTCTAGCAAACCCTGGAACAACTTACGTAGGCCCCAATTGTTACCTCGCAGGTTTGAATTACCTGCACAACTATTTTTTGGCACTTCTGGTAACCTTAACTGGTGGGTGTTAGATCCTCTTTCTAGTCTCTTCTTCTCATATGGCCGCAGGATATAACCATGGGCCAACCTTCTTCGTAACTTCGGGCTTCAGCGGTTTTTGCAACCTCCACTCTCGTTTTCTTCTGAAATGTCCTTCCGCTGAAATATATAGATCTTTGCCACGTGTCCTCCTGGATTCGATAGTCCCACTCTACCTTGGCCTTTCGTGAATTCACGAAGATTTCACTCGCTCATGAAATTTCCTCCGAAACTCTATCTTTTGAATTCCCTAATCCCTTGCCACGTATCTCTTGCAGCCAACGGTTAGGATTCACTTTGTCACTTTGTGACTTCAATGATCCCCACTCTTTACATAGTTTTGAATCTCTGAACCACGAAGTGTCGAAAGTCTCCATGTCGATCCTCTGTGAAACTCTCCCAGATCTAAAGGTATGGGACAATCTCGCTTCCTCCTGAACAGATATTGCTCATGAATTTAGGGAATCTTCAAGGGCTCCTCCCCATTGAAGAATTATCACCCGCTATCTCTTTTGAGGTTGTCCCTCCTTCGAATTTCTAACTCCTTAGAACGTTTCTTCAACACTTAGTCAAATTTTGACTCTGTGCACACCTTGCACCAGGTCTTCTTCCATGACTCAACTTCTTTATGGATGACTGCGCACACCTTGCAACAATTATTCACACTCTTCTGCAAATACTCTTAAGTTACTCTTCCTAATTTCTAAGTCAAAAGACTCTGTTGACGCACTACTTGCAGACAATATGCACTCGCATACAAAGCTTCAAGTTCTCTCTCATGAACTTGTTCCTCCTTGGCTCTCTAAACTTCTCATAATGACTTCTTTGATACTTAGCCAAATATCGACCCTTCGCACACCTTACCACATGCTTCTTTCAACTCAACTCTCGATGGGTGACTGTTCACTACTTGGAACGGTTCTTGTTCGGCTCTATTGTTCCTCCTGAACAATATGATTCTGAGTGTGTTTCCTCCTACGCACACTTTCAAGCTATCTCTTCTGAACTTCTGAGTCGAAACAGACTCTTTCAACACACACCTTGTGGGCCCTTATACACTCTTTGCAAACAAAATATTCACGTTATCTCTTCTAAGCTTCTGAGTCGAAATAGAATCTTTCAATGCACACCTTGCGGACACTATGCACTCCTTGAACAGGCTCATAGAAGAGAAACAAATGAAACTTATATAATATCTCATAGATTCATACATTCAATTCTGTAAATGCATTCAAACATAAGAACAAGTAATAACAAATAATTGCAATTAAATAGAAATCCTACCATTCATTCATTAAGATAGACGCAATAACAACAACACCAGACATTTGGATCAACACTTCTTTGTTATATTCATTCAAATGATATGTACATGGATTCATACAATGCTCTTCAACATCTCTCAACAACTCTTAACAAAATCAACAACTCTCAACAATAATCTTAGCTACAATACTCTTCAACTAATTTTCAGCAGCCTCATTTGGGCATACAATACATTTATTTATACAAAATGAGCTCATAGAGATTTTCCCTCCGACTACCTTAGTGCTATCCTATCAAATTAAAATATTTCAACTACTAAGGATTTATTACAATAAATGTTTGGGACAGGCAGATAAGAGAAAACGCTTCGAATATGTACTGCAATCTACTACATTAAATGAAAATACACTCCCCATCGATCTTATGTGATGGTTTAGCTCCTAATCATTTAAAATGTTCTAAAATTACAATATTTTCAAGATATTTGTGTGATATGCCCTTATTAAATTCAAAAATCACTTTAAAATGCACGCTAGGGTGTTGAGTTGTCTTCCTCTTGCACCTTGATGATGATGCTCCTACATCATACTCCTCTAGACAAAAAAAATCATGGACTCATGTCCATGAGCTTCTTCACTTACCTTCCATGCTTCTAAATATCTTCTTCATTTACCCAACTAGAATATTCTATTGGGTGTCCTTTCCACCTTACCAAATATTAAAAATAAGTTTTTCTCCTAGTATTCTTACCAATTCTCTAATCTATTATCTTTTCCATCTGTGGATTTTCTGCTACAGGCATCTTCTTCTCCCATTGAATCTCTTTCTAATATTCTAACTCTCTGGTGCCATATTCCCTGAAAGGATACAGGTATGAAATTTTGAATATGGGCGATATACCCACATCTTCTGGCAACTCTATCTCATAAGCATTGGCATCAAATTTTCTTAGGATCTTGCATGGTCTTATCTTCTTCAACTTCAGTTTGTTATATGTTCCTCTTCGGAACATTTCCTTCCTGAGATGTGCTAAAACTTGATCTCCCACTTCAAATTGAAGTTCTCTTTTATTTTGATCAACTCTGTGTTTATACTCTCTACTACTGTTCTGCAATTGCTCTTTGATCTCATTATGAAGCTTCTGCATTTCTCCAGCGAAGTCTTTTGCTCCAATGATTTTGAATTCATTTTTCTCCAGATCTCTCAACTTTGCTACTCCTCTTCGATTCATCCCATATACTATTTGGAATAGACTCTTTCCTATACTTGTGTTTGGTGAGTCATTATATGCAAACTCTTCTTGTGACAAAATTTGATCCCACTAGCTATGATGTTCAGTAACCAGACTCCTTAGCAAATTTCCTAAACTTTGTTTTACCACTTCAGTCTTTCCATCCATTTGAGAGTGATATGTTCAACTAAAATACAGTTTTGTCCCTAGCTTCTTCCACAATGTCCTCCATAAATGACCAAAAATTTAGTGTCTCTGTCTCAAACAATACTCCTAGGCAACCCATGAAGTCTCACAACTTCCTTGAAAAACAAATTTGATAAAGTGTGTCATCTTTGAGAATCTATCAACTACCACAAATATGGAATCACTTCATCTTTGTGTTCTTGGCAATCCCAACACAAAATCCATTCTTATTGCATTGCAAGGCCTGTCTCGAATGGGTAATGGTTGATTCAATCCATTGTTCTTTCTCTTTCTTTTTGCATACTGGAATATATTACATATGTTCACAAATTTCTTCACCTCTGCCCTCATACCTGGCCAATATTATGAACTATTCAACTATGAAAATGTCTTTTCATGGCCAAAATTTCATACTAGACCTCCACTATGTTTTTCTTTCAAAATATTTCCTCTCATTGAGAACTTTGGTATGCACAACTGGCAACCTTTAAACAACAATTCATCTTGAATCAGATACTCCATCCACTGGCTTCTATCTCTGAGCAAAGGATTTTCACATGCCTCATATGCTTCTTTAAAATATGGATCATCACAATACATCTCCATAAGGTGTTCAAACCCTAAGGTTTTCGCTTGAAATTCATGTTGAATCAGACATCTCCTGCTTAATGCATCAACAACTTTGTTAGTGTAACACACCCATGGCAGGGCTTAAATATTTCGTTCTTCTTAAGAAAATCAATATTCGCATTCGGAGTATTGATTTTCCTTTCTGCTCTTCCAGAGATTTCCAACAACAGTCTTCATGCTCTGAACCGAGCTCAAAGTTGGCAGATAGCCTCTCCCAAGTTCTTCAGGTTCTCCCATCCTCTATACTTGCATATGACTGAAGACTATGACCAAATGCCAAGAAAACCATCATGTGAATCCTCTGTAGTGGAAAACCTCCGAAGTTTGTGATCCAACGTTGCGTGCCCTCAATAGTTTTCATGGTCCCGATTCACTTCGAGACTTTGGCGTTTGGGAGTTTCAAACATTCCCACGCATCTTTCCTTCGAAGTACTCTGTACTCGGATTTACAGATCGAGCACCACGCATCCCTTCGCGATCGACAACCGTGAATCACTTCAAATCTTTGGGCTTCGAGAGTCTCAACCTCTCCACACTCGCGTTCTCCCATAGTGATTTCACCCAAATTCAATGATCTGTCGACATGTGTCTTCCATAGATCGATGAGTAATTTCACTCAAAGTCCACGGATTTCTGCCACGTATCCTCTCTCTCAGATCGACGACACCGACAGACTCCGTTACTCCACGGATTTCCAAAGGAATTCACGACTATCGACCTAGCAAGTTTTCTACATATGATGGTCATGATCCGACCAATACTGATTTTTCCAATGATAGATGATTCACGTTGATTGTGGGGCCCCATCATGCTCGCTCTTTATCAGAGAGCTCAATCCCCGCAATTTGAAAATTACTCGCCCAAATCATTCTAATCATGGTCGTTGATTCCCCACCCTGATGAGATCAATGACATTGGTGAATTGTGGGCCGCGAACTAGCACGCCTGCTAATTTCACCTTCACGCTCCACAATAATTCCCCACCTTTGATATTTGTTCATAGATCAACGTTTCATAGTGATTGTAGGGCCCATTCTCCGAAATATGGGAAGTTCTTGTCTAACTCTGTCTAATCGAGGTCGTTGATCTTCCATCCCCAATGATATCAATGACACTGATGAATTTCGGGCTGAGAAATAACACGTACGCTAATTTCACCTCCATACTCCGCAATGATTCTCAACCATCGATCTAAGCCTTACAGATGGGTGGTCTTCCCCATCCCCTCATTAACTCCTGAGGAGGTATTCCCACCTACCAGCCTGACTATAATTCATTCCTGGGTCAGAGGGTTGTTATGATCCTGAGCAATTAAAACAAGCAACATACTGGTTTGGTGGAGGTTAACACAACCTTTCCTGGTCCCCTCTACCATCTCTTTCATATAATTCATGGTCTCTCTTAGCACATCCCCTTTCCATCAATCATGCAACACATATCCATTTTCTATTAAAACAACAAAATTTACTTTCGTCGACCTTTCATACAAAGGTCCATCAAATCAAACATTCACACCTTTGAGTTTTCCATATTTCCTTGGTCAATATAGTTATATATAAAACTGAGGGAAACATGGTGTTACAATTCCCTCCCCTTTAAATGAACATCATCCTCTATGTTCTATCTATAAACATGCTATGTATAAACAAGAGTAAACAAAATCGGATATTCATGTCTCATGGCATCCTCCATTTCCCATGTAGCCTCATCTGTCCAAAGTGTTTTCACTGCATCTTGACCTGTGCAATGGTTCAGTTTTTTACCGAGGTTTCCTTCTTGTCTAGTACGCATTAAGGTTTTGATAGGAATTATCCCTCCAGCTGCACCTGGACCATAGACCAATCAATTATATGATTAAAATCATGTACATATTTCTTCAATAATGAAACATGGAAAACATTATGTGCCTTTACTGTGGGAGGGAGTGTTAGCCTATAGGCTAAAGGTCCCACTCTATCTAAGACTTCAAAGGTTCCACAATACCGAGGTGCTAGCTTGGAACAAGCTCCCATTCTCATGGAGCTCTTCCTCGGTCTAACTCTGAGATATACATGGTCTCATGTCTTGAACTCTCCGGGGGTTCTCTTTCAGTTGATGTAGCTCTTCTATCTATCCTGAGCAATTTTCAGATTTTGTTTTATCTAAATCACGTTTTTCTCCATTTCTTTTAGCATGTATGATCTGATTGTAATCCTATCCACTAGATTACTCTATCTAATTGGAATCTTGCATTGTCTACCATAGAGGGCTTCAAAAGGGCTCATCTTTAGTGACTCTTGATAACTGTTGTTGTAGGAAAATTCTACCAATGGCAAGTAGTCTTCCCGCTTCTTAGGCTGATGCATTACATGCATCCTTACCATGTCTTCTAATATTTGGTTTACTCTTTATGTTTTTCCATCAGTTTGGAGGTGATAGGTTTGTGTTAAACAACAGTTTAGTCTCAAGACCAACCATCAAGGATTTCCAAGAGCTTGAAGTGAATTTTGTGTCTTTGTCGGATATAATATCTCTAGGTATGCCATGCAGTTTGAATATATCCTTCATGAATATGTTGGCAATATATATTGCCTTGCAATTCAACTTGACAGGAATGAAGTGAGCAGACTTACTCAATTTTTCCACCACTATCATGATGGCATCATTCTGCTTAGTCGATCTTGGAAATCCGGTGATGAAATCCATGGAAATGGTTTCCCATTTCCATTCTGGAATTGGTAGAGGTTGTAACAACCCTTTCGAGTGCCGGTGTTCTACCTTAACTTGTTGGCATTATAGGCACTTGTCTATATAGTCGGCTATGTCCTTTTTCAGTCCAGGCCAATAGAATTGTTTCCTAGTGGTCGTGATCATTTTTTGATATCCTGGGTGACCAGTATATGGTATTTTGTGTAGTTCATCCATTATGAACCTATTCAAGTCGTCACAACTTGGAATATACAATTTGTTTCTATAGGTCAGCAGGTCTTCATCAATCATCTAATAGCCTTCATAACTTAGCCCTGTAGGCTCTTGACTTAGGTATGAGGTCACGATCTTGAAGAATGCATCTGTTTATTGTGCATTCCTGATTCTTTCTATGGAATTCGTTTCACAGGTGCTTACTGCTACCAGGTGAATCATTTTCACACTTTTTCTAAGGGCATCAACTACCTTATTTTCCTTCCCTTTGATGTGTTTGATTTCGAAGTCAAAATATCTAAGGAGATCCATCCACCTAGCTTGTCTAGCATTGAGTTTTGATTGATCAAACATGTGCCTCAACCCACAGTGGTCTGTCATAAGTACAAATATTCTACCCAGGAGGTAATACCTCCACATTTTTAAATCATGCACTATAGCAGCCAACTCTAGATCACGGGTCACATAATTGATTTCATGCTCATTCAATTTCCTAGATGCATAGCAAATTACATGTCCCTCTTGCATAAGGACTCCTCTGAGTCCTTCCTTGTAGGCATATGTACACACAAGGAAGTCATTATCAGGGTCTACAATCTTTATCACAGGTGCATGGGTCAGGAGGTATTTTGGTTTCTAAAATCTTTCTTCACATTATGATGTCCAAGTGAATTTAAGCTCCTTTTTTCTAGAGGGCAGTGATTGGACAACCAATCTTGGAAAATCCCTTTATGAACCTTCTATAATATCTTGCTAATAAAGCCTTGGATATCAGATACATTCTTTGGGGTAGGCCATTCCATAATAGATCTGATCTTGTCAGGGTCTACTGCCACCCCTTCTTCGAAAATAACATGGCCCAAGTAATGTACTTGCTTCTGAAAAAAATCACACTTGCTAAACTTAGCATAGATATGATGCTCTCTTAGTACTTGAAGTACAAATCTAATATGTTCTTCATGCTTGTTGGCCCTCGAACAAGTTTTGGGGAAACTTTGGTCAGTTTTGGCCCACTTTTGGACTTCGACACGTTGATCAAAATAGGAGCACCCAAGCGGAGCTGAGATCATGGATCTCACCTATTTTGAGGGTTATGTGGACCCAGTAAGGGGACCTCTATGGTTTTGTAATAGGTTTATGGGATGTCGACCCATGGGTTCTCCCCATGTTTAGGCCCTATTGTAAGATTTTTTTAAGTATAAATAAGAGGAATGTAGGGTAGAAGTAGTAGTCATGTGTGAAGGAATGTATGTGGTCGAGACTTTGTGATCGACTGTGATTTTGTAGTAGGTGTTAAGTGTCATGATAAGAGAGTTTGTCTCTGTGCATTTGATCTAGTTTTGGAAGGTAAATAAGGAGGATCTAGTGGTTAGTGCGAAGATCTCCTGACTTGTGCAAAGTTCGACTCTCTGTCTTAGTTCACAGGAGTGAATGGATGTAAGATTTTGGAGAATAATAAAGAGGCCAAGAATTTTGTGGACGTAGACCCACCTTGGGGTGAACCACGTATATCTGGTGTCTCATGGTTTGCTTTGTGCAGTTTTTTTTATGTCATGCATTTGCTTAGTTCTTTGATTATGATGTGTAATGAATATATAGTTTGATTTTTTAAGTACTCTACTTAGGTTAAATGGTAAATGAATTCTATATTTAAATCACAATGCTAAGTGCTCAAGGTGCATAATCACTTGTTGTTACTGCACTTATCTGTCTTTGATTATGCTCTGTGATGTTAATTAGGTTAATAAATGAATGCATGCTCACTTCCTAAGCATTAACAAAATATTCTGAGAAGTGCTCTCATCACAAAATCGTGTCCCGACCTTGTTACAGACACATGCATCCTGTAACCCCCCCTGCTTCTACCTCGGGTGAGACTTCGCCTGCTTCACAGGTGTTTCCGAAAGGGCCGGTAGTCGGGGTTTTGTTGGTGCATTGTTAAGCATTGAACCCTAGGTCTGCCCTTGTGCCAAAAAATGTTTCCGTCGCCAGGACTACCGAGTTCATGGTGGACCTCACAGGAAAGTGTGTGGAGTTCATGTAAATGAATTGGGAGAACTACCTCATCAACGAGATATAAAATTATTTACATGAAGCCCAAGACTTAGGATATGAGTTCCAGTACAATTGGATAATAACCTTGATTGCATTTTTAGCCTTGCAGATGCCTGAAGGAGACACTTTCCCAGAGATCGAACCTACAGAGCCCCTGGCCGCTCAGTTTTCCACCCTGTGGTATACCAACGACATGACGAAGCAGTGGAAATATCATGTTGTGTTTCACAGGTATTGTTGTGCTACTTATATGTCTAATATAATGCACTCATTAATTATCAATCTGGGATTCGTAATCAACAGAGTTACAAGACACCAGTAAGAAAGGTAATTCCTAATGTCACGAGTATAGAATTAAACTAGATTATGCAGGCTGGAAACAAATCAAAATAGCAAACTGCATTGTACTTTGGTTGTCTTTCACAGAGAGTCTATCTATTCCATTATGGCACATGCAAGTATGAGATGGAATTGGTTGATAGATCAACTCTGATGTTTGACCCATAAACTAATTATGCAATCCACACTTTCTGAAAGGAAATCACACATCACTCAGCATAGCATAGGTAGTTCAATAGTCAATATGTTGGTTCTGTTGTGGTTCACAATGAACTTCACTAGGTCTTCTCGAAGTAGTTTTGACTACTGCTGCCAACAGCTATGATCACTCAAGGAAACCAAACTCATGAGAACAGAAACAGAGCACATGTAAAAACATAGTAATTAAAGATCTAAGAAATTATAAAGTGGAAATCTTAATCTAAACTGTACTGCTATCATCAAACAGAGTTAAAAATTTAACTAATTCAATGTTTAGACTATTGAAAACAAACACTAATACTAATCTACAAAGAGGTTGACCTTTGTTGGGCGGTGGGCCCTTGCCGCTTCAACAGGTCAGCTGTTGAAGTCTACAGGAAGCTTGCTTCTAATGCACACGTACTCTCACTCATACTTCAACACATAAAATCAAAACTCTCTTTAACAACTCAACTCATTCTCAATCATAGATAATCAGAATATGGAGATAAAATGGCTATTCATTAATCTTTACTCAGAAATGTTCTATACTATCATACGCTGCTTACACATTGATAATATGCTAACTCTCCTCTCCTTCTACCATCCTTTCCACGGCTATTTAATAGTCTGCATCGTGAAACACAAGGAGGTGAAGGGATTTGCAAATCAATCAGTTGTTTAAGTTTATCATTCAGTTACATCTTCAGCATCATCCTCATGACATGAAGTGCATGAGGATGAGGCAATTAACAAATTGTCCTTATCATAGCAAATAGATGCCCACAATTTGACTTAGGCAAGATCTGGCACTTAACTTAGTGCATTGGGCTCTTCCATATGAGTACCAGATCGTAATAGGCATATGGTACTGGATCTCGACAGGGTGCAAAAGGTGGTACCGGATCGTGACAGAGCGTGGTCGTTGGTACCAGACCATAACAGAGTGTGTTCGTTGGTACCGGATCACCACAGGTAAGATTTAGGATGCATTTTGTACCGGATCAGACAGCAGCAATCTTGGTGCCCAGGTACCGGATTACGACAGAGCTGGTACAGGAACGCTAGTCATCTAGGGGTCAAAGATTATATGACAAATTGAGCATTAGTACATGAAATATTTAATTCCTTAACTCAATAAACCACAAAATACATGAATTAACCATACTTTACCTTATGACCTTAATACTGGCAAGTGATAGCATTCTTGTCATTCACTCAAGCTTTAGATATGTCCAAAAAGGTATAGGTGAAGAGTAAAATAGGGTAATAAGAATGTCAATTCCAAGTCTCAACAGGTAGCAGTTGAAAGTCGCCATTGAAGCATTCCCTCGTATGACACCGCATACCTTGCATTAGTACCGGCCCATAGTGAAGTTCTGAGTTGATCCCCGCTTCATTTACATCACCACGCAAAGAGATGAGCACTAGGAAAGCTTACACTCATACTATAAGCTTGTGGATGAAGATATGGAACATATTATAAAGGAATGGCCAGAATAATTTCTTGTACCTGTCACCGAAACAGAGTTATCTAACACTGATACTATAGGAATCCTGATGGTTATGCGAGATGAACATGTCGAACAGTCTAGTGGGAGGAAGAATCAAAGGGAAAACAAAAAGTAGGTTGAAGCCTGGGAAATAGAGAGTGACGAATAATAAGAAGAGGAAACCCCTGGAGATAACAGCTATGGATCGCTAGGAGGAGGAGAAGATGACGCAGAAGGAAAGGGAGGAGAAGAAGATGAAGCAGAAGGACAAGAAGGAGGAGATGAAGAAGAAGAAGAGCAAGGAGGAGGTGAAGCTACACCACCTGAAGACCCCCCCATTGTGATAGTGACCCCACAAAAGAGGAAAGTTACTTCAAAGAAACCTTCAGCAAGGAAGAAGACATGTACCAATAAGCTATAGTTGGAAGCCACTCTCATTGAAGACGACATTAATCTAGTCCATGAAGCTATGGAGGATGCCTCTGAAGACATGATGTAGATATACAAAGAGAAATAGGTGGAGTTGTATGAAAAGATTGAGAGGGAGTTGAAGGAAGTGTAGCAGGATGTTCATTTGGTCTATGCAGTGCCTACTGCATTGTCTACACCTTCCTCATCATAGACCACATAATTGGAGGATGAACCAACTCCACAGGGTGAACCAAGGATTTGGATCACCCTCCCCAAGTATAGAATCAAGTTTCCCACCCCCGCAACACTACAGGCTAGCCCCAACTTGGATGTTGAGGTTAACCTTAAAGGAAAACCTCCATAACAGATTGAAGTATTGGAGGTAGGTTTGAAGGCATACAGAAAGGAACAGAGAGAAATGACAGTTGAAAGAGTAGAACAACTAAGAAGGCTTGTTGATGAAACAAAATCTCGGTTCCAGAGAGCTCGGGAAGAGAAGGAGAAGGCTACAGAAGCCTTGTAAAAGGAGAAAGATGAAGTCCTAATACAATTACGAGTAACACAAGACAGTGTGGATGCCTCTGAAAGTGAGAAAGAAGAACTTTGGGCAAAGCTTCAAGAGGAAAAGAAAGCAGGCGAAGCCCAACTACAGAAAGAAAAAGAGCAGTTGCTTGCAAAGCAGGTCGTGGTCAAAGAAGCAGTAAGTAAAGCATGTTTCTCTATGCTAGGCTTGGGTATAGGAAGAGAAAGAGCCTATCAAAACTCAAGTAGCAAAGCTCACAGAGACCCTCCAACAATTTCAGGATAGGATAGCTGAACTGGAGGCCCGAACAGTGCCGAGAACCTCGCAGGAGGTGTGTGACCAGAGGGAGGAGACCGCAAAAAACACAGTAGAAAGTATAAAATTCCTCACCTCTGCATGTAAATAGTTGAGTGATAGAAGTTCCCAAACATATGAATGACTCACCGAGGATACAAAGTTAAATAAGCTAGAAGATTAGTTACAAGAGGCACAACATCAAGCATTTTCATTGCAGGCGCAGATGAAGCTGCTCACAGAAGTGGAAAGGATGAAGATATCCCAAGAGCAGCAAGGTGTTTGAGGAGATTGACATCTAGGGTTCACGGTTAGACCAAGTAGTTGCAGCAGTAGAACAACGCCTGGAAAGGCCTGTTACAAAGAAGACAGTCCAAGAGCTGGATGATCAGGAGGATCAGGTGAGGCAGTAAGTCAAAGAAAATCAAGTTAATCTTGAGGATTTTGAAGCAACATTGTCTGGACCTCAGTGACTTGGGACGAGTCATAGGCGAGTGTTGGGGGCCTGTTGGCCCTCGACCAAGTTTTGGGGAAACTTTGGTCAATTTTAGCCCACATTTGGACTTTGACATGTTGATCAAAGTAGGAGCACCCAGGCGGAGCTGAGATCATGAATCTCACCTATTTTGAGGGTTATGTGGACCCAATAAGGGGACCTCTAGGGTTTTGTAATAGGTTTATGGGATGTCGGCCCATGGGTTCTCCCCATGTTTAGGCCCTATTGTAATATTTTGTAAAGTATAAATAAGAGGAATGTAGGGTAGAATTAGTAGCCCTGTGTAAAGTAATGTATGTGGTCAAGAATTAGTGCTCGACTGTGATTTTGTAACAGGTGTTAAGTGTCATGATAAGAGAGTTTGTCTCTGTGCATTTGATATAGTTTTGGAAGGTAAAGAAGGAGGTTCTAGTGCTTAGTGTGAGGATCTCCTAACTTGTGTGAAGTTTGACTATGTGGATTAGTTCACAGGAGTGACTGGATGTAAGATTTTGGTGAATAATAAAGAGGCGAAGCGGTTTGTGGATGTAGCCCCACCCTGGGGTGAACCATGTATATCTGGTGTCACATGGTTTTCTTTGTGCAGTGTCTTTTCTATCATGCATTTGCTTAGTTCTTTGATTATGATGTGTAATGAATATATAGTTTGATTTTTAAACTACTCTACTTAGGTTAAATGGTAAATGAATGCTAGATTTAACTCACAATGCTAAGTGCTCAAGGTGCATAATCACTTGTTGTTACTTCGCTTATCTGTCTTTGATTATGCTCTGTGATGTTAATTAGGTTAATAAACTAATGCATGCTCACTTCCTGAGCATTAATAGAATATTCAATGAAGTGATCTCATCACAGAATCATGTCCCATCCTAGTTACAGACACCTACGTCCTGTAACCCCCCTGCTTCTACCTCAAGTGAGACTTCTCCTGCTTCGTAGGTGTTTTCCGAAAGGGTCGGTAGTCGGGGTTTTTTTGGTGCGATGTTAAGCGTTGAACCCCAGGTCTTCCCCTGTTCCAAAAATGCTCCTCTCTGTTCTTGGAGTATATTAAGATATCATCAATGAAAACCAATACGATTCTATAGGAATTTGCTAAGTACATTGTTCATCAAGCACATAAAAGTGGCAGGAGCATTGCTTAATCCAAATGGCACCACTACAAATTCATAGTGACCATACCTTGTCCTGAAGGTCGTTTTGTGGATGTCTTCATCCTTGATTTGGACTTGATGGTATCCAGACCTCAAGTCAATATTTTAGAAAATGGAAGCACCCCTAATTGGTCGAACAAGTCATCGATTCTTGGTAAGGGGTACTTGTTCTTTATGGTTGTATTATTGAGTTGTCTATAATATATGCATAGTCGAAGTGTGCCATATTTATTTTTCACAAACAAGGCTAGTGTTTCCCATGGAGACACAGTGGGTTGGATGTAGCCTTTGCCCATAATTTCCTTTAGTTGTAGCTTGAGCTCAACTAGTTCAGGTGTACTCATACTATAGGGTTTCCTAAACACTAACACTACTCCTGGTGCAAGTTCTATCAAAAATTCAATGTCTCTTCTCGGAGGTAGAACCTGTACCTCTTCTAGAAACACATCTCTATACTCTCTTAATATGGGGCAGTCCTCTAGGTTCGGTTTGTCATCCTCAACAGATTCCAACAACTGTATTGCATATAGAGGACATCCCTTTCTGCAATACTTTTTCATTTGAAGGGATGATATTTGTCTCACTGAAACAGGATTTTGAATCCCTTGGAGGGTCATCTTTCCCCCTTCTTCATTTACACATTATAAATTTGTATGGTAATAGTCCAAATTAGTTTTATAAGAAGCCAACCAATCCATACCAATCAACAAGTCATAATATCCTAGGGGAAGTATGTTAAGGGTCACTTGGGTGGGCAATCCATCCATGATGAATTGGAAAGATGGTAAGACCTCTGTTACTTTTCTTTTGGTTCCAGTGGCTAGTTGTACCAACCATGGATTTACATGTCTAATTGTTTGCAGTTTACACTTATCAACAGTATGAGGGGCCACATAACTCAAATTAGAACCAGGGTCAATTAAAATAGAAACTAGACGGTTGGCGGTCATACCTTTTATCTCCACCACTGAAGCTTGGTGGTCGACTTGTTTATTATCCAAAGCCGCATAAATCCACGGCATGCTCCTAACCACATCATCGACTATCGTAGCTTATTGGATGTTGTATATTCTCCTACTGTTTTGTTGTCTGTGTGGTAAATCCCTCAACAGGTGTTCTTCTCTGCAACCCCAACATTTCAAGGGTTCTCTCTTTGGGTTATCAGTCTTTCCTGGGGTTGATCCAAAAGGTTTATTTCCACTTTGGGAGGGGAAATTTTGTTGGTGATTCGGGTAGGAAGTCTCTTCCTTGAATCTTTCCTATAGTTATTAAATATTGAGGATTTAAACCCCTTCTTCTTGAACCTCGAACTACTCTTCTTCTTCCAGTCCTCGCGAGGTTCTATCTGATGCTTGAATTGTTCATAACAATACCTTGCCTTCCAGATAGTGTCTTCTAAGGTCTTTGGCTCGTCAAACTCAATCCTGTTCCAGTAGGTCTAAGGTAACCCACTGACAAATAATTGGACTTTTACCTTTTCATCTTTTATGTAGGGTACATACCTCAACAGCTCAAGGAATGTATTGATGTATTTATCTATGCTAAGTTGTCCCAGCTTGAGTTCATAGAACTCCTTAGTCTTCATGTCGAAGTATTTCTATGACAGATACTTCTTCTTGAAGTGTTTCTCAAACTGTTTCCATGATAAGTCATTTTCATGGATTCCTTTTACATTCTTAAGATCTTCCTACCAAATGGAATCCTTTCCATTCAGGTTGAAGATGGCTATTTGAGCCTTCAAATTTTCATAATAGTCATGAAATCTGAGGTACTTCTTTAAACCAAGCAGCCAAGCTTTTGCCTCTTCCCCTTTCTCAATCTCTCCATTGAAAGAGGGTAGTTTGGCTTTCTTGAACTCTTCAGGGTCCTGACTTTTGGAATGCTTTCGCTTCTTTCCTTTCTTCTGAGAATGTGAGCTAGTTTTTCTACTAGAAGATCCCTCAGAGTTGCTCATTCCCTTTCTAGAAGACTCTCCCAATGAGAATCCACTGCCTCCAGGTTTGTACTTACTCAAGGTACTTCTCCCTTTGTGGCCACTTATGGGACTGCATTTTTGTATTTCAGGTGGAATTTGAATTCTCTCTGTATGTTGTCGGTCTGCATGGGTGGTTGCAGGTCCATGCAACAGCTTCCTTTGTATTGATTTTTGTTTGTTTTTCTTGCTCCTTTATCAATATCTCGTTGTCAGCCTTGCAACTCTGTAATTCGGCCATAAGGCTTCTTACAGTTTTAGCCAGATCCAGAGGGGTCTCCACCACCCTCCTCTCATTAGACTCTTCGTCTCTATTGTGGGAGCCATACCCCACTTCATGGTGCATCACCATCCTTTATCCTTGTGGTTTCCCATGATTCACCGACTACTATAGTGTTGACAAAACACTGATTATTAGATAACATTCTAGTAGTTCATGAGCAACACATAGTTCATTTTCTTAAATACACACACAGAGTAAAAAACATTCATTCTTTTCTTTAGTAATAGTCTAACCAAATTCTTTAGGAAATAGGTAAGGTAGGGGTGTCACCCTTAATATTTACTGTAAACATGATTTTTAAGTGAATCATCCCTGAGCCCAAGCAGGCTAAGTGTTTTAACCATGCTCTGATACCAATTTGTAACACACCCATGGTGGGGCATAAAAATTTTGTTCTTGTTAAGAAAACCAATATCCTCATTCAGGGTATTGATTTTCCTTTCTTCTCTTCCAGATCTTTCCATCCATAGTCTTCATGCTCCGAACCAAGCTCAGAGCTGGCAGATAGCCTCTCCCAATTCTTTGGGTTCTCCCATCCTCTATACTCGCATATGACCATAGGCTATGACCAGACGCCAAGACAACAGGTGCCAAGACAACCATCGCATGAATCCTCCAGAATGGCAAACCTCTTAAGTTCACGATCTAACATCGCGTGCCATCAATAGTTTCGACGACTCTGATTCACTTCATGACTTCAGTGTTCGGGAGATTCAAACATTCCCACACCTATTTCCTCTAAAGTACTTTGTACCCAGAGTTATAGATCGAGCGCCATGTGACCCTTCGTGATCAATGATCGTGAATCACTTCATATCTTCAAGCTTCAGGAGTCTCAACCTCTCCACACTCGCTTTCTCCCAAAGTGATTTCACCCAAAGTCGATGATGTATCGACATGTTTCTTCCACATATCAGAAAATGCAAACCACTTTGGCTCTTTGGGCTTCAGGAGCTTCAACCTCTACACCCGTGCTCTCTCACAGGGTACTTTCACCCAAACTCCACGGATTTTTGCCATGTATCCTCTCTCTCAGATCGACGACACTGACAGACTCTGTTACTCCATGAATTTCCAAAGGAATTCACGACTATCATTCTAGCAACCTTTCTAGATCTGATGGACATGATCCGACCAATATTGATTTATCCACCGATAGACGATTCACGTTTATTCTGAGGCCCCATCGTGCTCGCTCTTTATCAGAGATATCAATCCCCGCAATCTAAAAAGTACTCACCCAACTCATTCTAATTGTGGTCGTTGATTCCCCACCCTGACGAGATCAACAACATTGGTGAATTGCGGGCCACAAACTAGTAGGTCTACTAATTTCAACTTCGTGCTCCACAATAATTACCCACCTTCGATCTTTGTTCACAGATCGATGGTTCACAATGATTGCAGGGCCCATTCTTTGAAATATGGGAAGTTCTCGCCCGACTCTGACTAATCGAGGTCAGTGATCTTCCATACCCAATGAGATCAATGACACTGATGAATTTCAGACTGAGAACTAGCACGTCTTCTAATTTCCCCTCCACTCTCTGCAGTTATTCCCAACCATCGATCTAATTGAGCGGTTGGTGTTTGATTTGTTAACTCTAGTGGGTCTTTGAGTCGATCTAAAAATTGAGATAGGTTTTCCTCCTGATGAATGGTTCACACTCATCTCCTCTATCAGGTTCTTGATTCATATATGACTATTGTTACTCAGGGATTTCGAGTAACTTTGACTATCGTGAAGTTTGACATCCAGGGCATCGAACTCTCGAAGCTCTGAAACCATTATGAACTAGCCCCTTTCAGGATTAGTGCAAGGTTCCTAGACCCAGGTCACATGGACCTTCAGATGACTCTCAAGCTATGAGCTCCACTCTTAGCTGGGTTTTATCTAAGGTTGTGGGTGCAAGCTCAAGGTCTCTCAGTCTACTGGTTCGAAGGAAACACCTTCCTAATTCGCAGAATCTTAAATTCCGAAATAGGGTAGGGTAAACTCGTGAGGTTACCGAGACGATAGTAGTGCCAAGAGGCCTTCTCTAACTCTAAAGTTGTGAGGTAGCTTCCTGGGAAAAACACCTATGGGAGTTAAAATGGAGCATGTGATAAAAGCAGAGGCATAAGTTCTTAAGGAAGTCAACGTATACACATATCTTAACCATTTCAATGTAGAAAATATTTATAGAGATGTAAATACATGCATGTGACCATTAATTCTCAATTCAACTCATAGAGTATGAGAACACTTATCAAAAAATAGATAATGTGAGGTGACTGATGGAAAGGTTGCATGTTTCCACCCAACCATAGGCTCATTCACTCCTAACGAAATTACCACTAGCCACCCTCGAGCTAGACCACGATGCTTTGAGATTGAATATCTTCTTTCGGCTCAGAAATAGATAGGGATGAAGGTTACTCTCCTTCTTCCATCTCAGTATCTATTTCCCGTGATTAGAACATATTCTTTTCACAATTCTTCCTCGAATCCCAGAGCTTTCAATCTCGTCTCTGCACTCTTCGTAGATACCCCCCCCCCCACCCTGACCCCCACACTTTCCTTTCTTTCCTTTTCCACCANCCAAGATTGTGTGTGGCCTGAATTCCCAGCCTGTGGTCAGGTCTAGAAGCCTTACATATGGGTGGTATGCCCCATCCCCTCATTAAATCCTAAGGAGGTATTTCCACCTACCAACTTGACTGTAATTCATTCCTGGGTCAGAGGGTTGTTCTGATCCTGAGCAATTAAATCCATCAATGTACTGGTTCGATGGAGGTTAACGCAACATTCCTGGTCCCCTCCATCATCTCTTTCATAACATTTTTGGTCTCTCTTAGCACATCCCCTTTCCAACAATCATGCAACATGTATCCATTTTCCATTAAAACAACAAAAATTACATTCATCGACCTTTCATACAAAGTTCCATCAAATCAAACATTCACACCTTTGAGTTTTCCATAGTTCCTTGGCCAATATAGTTATATTTACAACTAGGGGAAACATGTGTTACAATTAGAATTACCATAAATATGTTTAATGAAAAAAGTGAAATTTTGCATAAACTCTATCCACTTAGCATGTCTTTGATTTAACTTTTCATGTCTGGTTATGAATTGTAAATCCTGATTATCGCTATACAAAACAAACTCTTTCGGAACAAGGTAGTGCCTCCATTTCTTCAAGGCTTGAATTATGGCATAAAACTCTTTATCATATGTGGAGTACTTTCTCTTAGTGTCATTCAGTTTCTCACTGAAATATGCAACAGGTCTATTATCTTGACTCAAGACCGCTCCAATTGCAACTCCACTAGCATCACATCTTACTTGAAATGTCTTCCCAAAATATGGCAAGACCATAATTAGTTGTTCTATATCTTCTCCTTTAGTATCCTGAAACTTTTCTCAGCTTCTTTTGTCCACTTAAAATACGTGTGTCTCTTCTTCATCGTATCCATCATCGGTGCATGAATTCCACTGAAATTTATAATCAACTTACTATAGAAACTTGTTAATCCATGGAAGATTCTCACCTCAAATATGATCCTTGGTGATGGCCATTCCTTGATTTCTCTCACCTTATTTGGATCCATCTTCAATTCATTTGAAGAGATCACAAAACCCAAGTAAATGAGTTCTATATTCATAAAAGATGATTTCTTTAGATTTATCAACAACTTCTCCTGTTGTAATATCCTCATCACTAATGTCAGATGTCTCAAATGCTCTTCTTCAGTTTTACTGAAGACTAGTATATCATCCAGATATACAATCACAAACTTACCAATGAAATCTTTCAATACCTCATTCATCAACCTCATAAAAGTACTTGGGGAATTTTTTAATCCAAATGGAATAACAAGCCACTCATACAACTCTTCGTTTGTTTTTAAGGTTGTTTTCCACTCATCACCTTCTCTCATTCTTATATGGTGATATCCACTCTTCAAATCTATATTTGAAAAATAATTTGCTCCAGTCAAACAATCCTTTAATTCATCCATCCTTGGCAAAGGAAACTTGTACCTGATAGTGATCTTATTTATGGCTCTTGAGTCTGTACACATTCTCCATGCTCCATCCTTCTTCAGACTTAACACAGTTGGTATTGCGCATGGACTCAAGCTTTCTCTGACCAAACCTTTTTCCATCAAATCCTGGAATTGTCTCTTTACCTCCTCATTCCATTGAGGTGTTAATCTATATGTTACTTTGTTCGATAGACTTTCTCCTGGTATTAAATAAATATGATGGTTGATACTCCTAATGGCTGGAAATGAGCTAGGTAACTCATCCACTACTATATCAACAAAATTCTCCAACAACTCTTTAATTTCTTTAGGAAGATCCTCCGCAGAAGTACTTGTAAGGAAAACTTTGGGTTTCCTCACCACAACAAACTGCATCTCCTGTTCCTTCTTGACTTAATTCAGGAGTTCCTTCCCACTCATGAGAAGTATACTTGTGTTGGCTTCTTCCTTTAGTATATTTTTCTCAATTGGAAATAACATGTGTGTCCTACCATTCTTCTCCAAGATATAAGTATTTTTTCTCCCATCATGAATGGCATTCCTGTCAAACTTCCATGGTCTCCAAAACAAAACATAACATACATCCATGGGAATCACATCACACAAAATATCATCTCTATATCATCCTATCTTAAATTCAACTAGGCATTGTTTAGTTACCATTACTTAGTGTCCTTTCTGCAAACATGAGACTTTATACGAAGTTGAGTGTGCAGTTGTCTCCAACTCCATTTTCTCCACTATCTCTATGGATACTAAGTTATCAGTTATCCCACTGTCAATTATCACCTTGCATACTCTATCTTTAGTCTTGCAAGAAGTCCTAAAAAAAATGTTCCTCTGCACTGGTTTTTCAACCTCTGGCTCTGGCTTCAAGAGAACCTTCTTCATCATCAGATATTTCCCATCTTCTACACCTTTTGCTTCAACATTTCACTTCTACACTTTTAAAATGTGAGCTTCACCTCCTCCTTCTTTCTTTCTATCAAGGAATTCCCAAGACATGTGTCATGTCTTTCCACAAGCATATCACTTCACTTCTCCTCCTCTGCCTCTTCCTCTTCCTTGAGGAAAATAATTTCTTCCGCCATACTATCTCCATCGAGAACTTCCTCCTCTTTCTAAGTGACTATGTGGTTTTTCGGTCTCAATCTTAGGCTTCTATGCCTTATCATGGGAAATTCCCTTACCTCTGTTTAGACTTCTTCCTTTGTTTTGTTGGATCTATTTTCTGGCCAAATTCTCCTCTACCTTCAACACAATTTGATAAGCATCCTCCACTATCCTTACTGTCATCATGTTGATTTCATCTTGGATTTTATATCTTAGGCCATTTATATACCTAGAAACATTTTCATCATCTTTCTCTCTCTGTCTAGCCCTGATGTTCAGTTTGTAAAACTCCTATGTATACTCTGTCACTGTCATTCCCTTCTGTCTTAGGTTCTGCAACTTCCTAAACAGATTTATCTGATAGTCCATGGGTATAAATTTAGCTTTCAACTTAGCTACCATTTTGTCCCAATTCTTGATATTTTGTTTTTCTTTGCATCTTCTATCAGCCTGCAGTTCATCCCACCACAACGTTGCATGTCCTTTTAATCTGGTGACAACATGTTTCACCTTCTTCTCCTCATCGACGTCTTCATAGTCGAAGTACTTGTCCATTGATCTTATCCAATCTAGAAATTATTCAGTATCTAAATTTCCATCATACATTGGGATGTATATCTTTGCTCTAGCTCCCAACTTGACAACCGCTTTCAACAAGCGTTCCTCTGCAACATCTTCTCCTATAGCTTCTTCAATTTCTCTTTATTCATTTTCTGCATCACTGATGTCTCCAACATCAGATGCTCCCCTTTGTGTTGTCTCCATAAAATCTAATCTCGCATGAATTTATTTCATATCCCTTTCCATAGCTCGATTTTCTATAGGTGGCTCTACACGTATTCTAGGAGACATCGTGCTGACCTTTTCTCCTTCACACAGAGCTTTAAAAGAAAAAATTTCCTTCTCATACCACTTGATGATATTAAACTATCTCTTCTTGCCTACACAAATCAATTATGTGCACTCTGCTACCAATTGATGCATCCCCCCTCCCCTCTTATGGGTTTTGCGACCTCCCGATCTAGGATCTTCAAAATACTCAAGTCGAATCAGATTTTTGGGTCTCTAGCAAACCCTGGAACAACTTACACAGGCCCCCGATTGTTAACTTGTAGGTTTGAATTACTTGCACATACATTTACTGATGCCTATGGTAACCTTAACTAGCGGGCACTAGCTCCTCTTGCTAGGATCTTCTTATCATATGGTCGCGGGCTATAACCCCAGACCAACCTTCTTTGTAACTTCGGACTTCGACGATTTTTGCAACCTCCAGCCTCATTTCCTTCTAAAATGTCCTTCCACTGAAATGCATAGAACTTTATTGCGTGTCCTCCTGGATCCGATGGTCCCACTCTACTTCGGACTTTGTGACTTCATGAATATTTCACTCACTCCACTCAATTTCCTTCGAAACTCTATCTCCCAAATTCCCTAATCTGTTGCCACATATCTCCTTGCAACCAACGGTTAGGATTCAATTTGTCGCTTTGGGACTTCGACGATCCCCACTCTTCACACACTTCTAAATATATGAACCATGAAATGTCAAAAGACTCCATGACTATCCTCCGTGCAACCCTCCTAGATCTGACGGTCTGGAACAATCCTGCTTCCTCCTGAATGAATCTTTCTCATGAATTTAAGGAATCTTCAAGGGCTCCTCTCCATTGAGAATTCTCACCTACTATCTCTTCTGAGCTTGTCCCTCCTTCGAACTGCTAACTCCTCAAAACATTTATTTGACACTTAGTCGAATTTTGACTATGTGCACGCCTTGCACCAGGTCTTATTCCACAACTCAACTTCTTTATGGATGACTACGCACACCTTGCAATAGCTCTTCGCACTCTTCTATAAATACTCCTAAGTTACTCCTCCTGAGATTCTGAGTCAAAAGACTCTGTCGACACACTCCTTGCGGAAAATATGCACTCCTTGCATACAAATCTCCAAGTTCTCTCTCCTTAACTTGTTCCTCCTCGATTCTCTAAACTTCTCAGAATGACTTCTTATATACTTAGCCAAATATCGACCCTTCTCACACCTTCCGACATGATTCTTTTAGCTCAACTCTTGATGGTATTGAATTACTAAGAGGGGGGGTGAATGAGTAATAGATAAATAATATCCTTTTTCACCATAAAATGCAAGTGTTATATCAATGTAGCATTATCATTCAATAGTTACAGAGTAAATAAACAATGAACAAATGAGCAATCACACACATACACAATACACCAATGTTTTACATGGAAACCCAAAGTGAGAGAAAACCACTTAATGCTTTTTATTATATGTCTTTAAGAATTACATTCATTGGAAGCACCAACTTCCTTTGTTTTCCAGCTACAATTGGAAGGAGGCTCCAACCCCTAGTTTCTCAGTCTACAACCTGAGGGAAGATCCAACTCCCCAATTCTCTTGCTACAACCAGAAGGAGGCTACAACCCCCTATGTTCTCCGACTACAACCGAAAGGTGGCTACAACCACTTTTCCTTGCCCCGTCCAACCACCCTGGTATATAAGTAGAATGATGGAACCACTGTCACACTATCACTGTGAGATACACTATTGTAAACCTGTACCAAACAATCTGCACCAAACAACATGTACCATTAACCTAAACCATGCACCAACCTGTAACTCAACCTGTAATCAACCTATACCATAAACAAGTGCATCAACCATGCACTAACCTGTACCAAACAACCTGTAATCAACCTGTACCATAAACAAGTGCAACAACTATGCACCAACCTGTACCTCAACATGTACCATGAATAAGTGCATCAACCATGCACCAAACATGTACGAATAACCTGTCACAACAACCTGTCCAAACAACCTATCACAACAACCTATCTCATCAATATTATCAACCAAATCAGATCTACTCACCAATACCAATCACCAAGACAACTCTCAAAGATGTGCATCAACCAAGAATAACACAACAACTCATAATCATAACCAAGATCAATATGTGCTTCTAATAATATACCAATACAAGTATGCTACATCATCCATAAACCATGTGTCAACAATACTACTAACAAGTTCCTCCAACCATGTACCAAGTATGTACCAATCATGTATCAACTACTCATTACCTATGACTCATCAAGATGTACCAACATCATCAACTATACACCTCATGTATGTGCCAACTCATAAACTACTTGTCTCAACCATGTACCCAACATGTACCTCAACCAAAATCCCTTATCAATTTCATCATCCAAAACTGATTTGTAACTCTGTAATAGACCTGGTTTATATGATCACATACCTGCAAGCCTTTCTTAAGTTTAAAAACAAGAGACTAGTATTTTCATCAAGCTTTACTTTAGTCTCACATGACTAGTTTTGGATTAGTCAACAACCTTAATTTGAAATAATCATAACTATGTACCTATAATGAATAAAGATCTGAAAATAGTACACAATGTTCTTCAATGTGTTTTATGCAATTCCTCCAGGTGTCACTACTTGGAACTTCTTAGAAAAGGAGTTATAGAAAAAATGGCATACCTTGTTGAATTCTGGATTATTCTAGAGAGAGAACTTGTAGAGTGTGCCCCGCACGAAATTTTTGATGTATAGATATGAAAATTTTATACAGAATACTACAGAATGTACTCTAACCAACACATTTTTTCTGACTGAATTTGGATCCATTGTGAATAAGTTATGACGTTTTTCCCCGAAACACATGTTTTAGACTAGTTTCAGGACTAGCCAGAAACCCTATTTTCCATGGAGTGTAACTCCACAAATACAATGACCCACAAGATGAAATTCGTACCACAACTACTTGGATATGTTTTTTCAATGGCCTCCCAATTCAACGGTCTGAATCATTCTATAAAAATAGTTATTGCAAAAATGGTGAGATGACCTGTAAATAACATACCTTAGAAAGCATCATCAAAAGAATGTATCCTCCATTGAATTTTGGCCTTCTTTACTTCACCTTCCATCTAAAATTTGGCTTAGATATCCTTTGGTTACCTAAGTCACATGTAGATATTCAATATTCTCAAGTCTGATTAAAATGAGAGAGCCTTGCCTCTTATTTATACTCTCCAGGTAGCATCCTTAGAAGCATCTTCTAGGCCACTTTATCCATATAGCCACTTTGTCCACATAGTCACCTATGTCCAACTTTGCCCAATTTTCCACTTGTCCATATATCCAATATCCACTTGACCACTTAACCCATTTTCCTCATTTTAGGGTTAACCTTATTATAACCACTTTCCGTAATTAGAAAGTTCTCCATTTACTTTATTATTTAAATAATCCTCCTTGACTTTGTCACTTCACTTTATTATTTGAATAATCCTCTTTGATTTTGTCACTTCACTTTATTATTTAAATAATCATGTTTGACTTTGTCACTTCACTTTATTATTTAAGTAATCTCTTCTTTGCAAGCACTTTGACTTCTTTGACCTTTTGGGGTTTCAAGTCATTCATATGAGGGTCCTTCAACTTCGTAAGGCCATAACTCTCAAACCGTGAGGAGTTATGTGACGTTCCACATACCACCGGAAATGGAATGACATGTACTATCCATCTAAAATAGTCTTACCTACAAATATATCAAAACTCATACCATTATACATCAAACAAACTTGGGTCCATTACCCAAACCTTTGTGCTATCGTAATTCACTATAGGACTTTTTTCAAGGGTTGACATCAATGACAACCAACCCAATTAATCAACAGATGGGTGACTATGCACTCCTTGCAACAATTCTTGTTTGGATCTATTGTTCCTCCTGAACAATATGATTTTGAGTGTGTTTTCACCTATGCACACTTTCAAGCTATCTCTTCTGAACTTCTGAGTCGAAACAAACTCTATCAACGCACACCTTGCAAACCCTTATACACTCTTTGCAAACAAAAGATTCATGTTATCTCTTTTGAGCTTTTGAGTTGAAATAGACTATGTCAACGCACACCTTGTGAACACTATTCACTCCTTGCATAGGCTTGTAGAAGAGAAACAATTGAAACTTATCTAATATCTCACAGATTCATACATTCAACCATGTAAATGCATTCAAACATAAGAACAAGTACTAACATAGAATTGCAATTAAATAGAAAGCCTTCCATTCATTCATTCAAATAGGCACAATAAAAACAAAACCAGACATTTGGATCAATGCTTCTCTGTTATATTGATTCAACTGATATGTACATGGATTCATACAATGCTCTTCCACATCTCTCAGCAACTCTTAACAACAACAACAACTCTCAACAATAATCTTAGCTACAACACTCTTCAGTTAATATTCAGTAGCCTCATTTGGACATACAATACATTTTTTTATGCAAAACGAGCTCATAGATATTTTCCCTCCGACTACCTTAGTGTTATCCTATCATATTAAAAGCTTTCAACTACTAAGGATTTATTACAATAAATGTTTGGGATAGAAAGATAAGAGAAAACACTTTGAATCTGTACTGCAATCTACTACATTAAAGGAAAATACACTCCCCATCGATCTCATGCGATGTTTCAACTCTTAATCATTTAAGACGTTCTTAAGTACAATATTTTCAATATATTTGCATGATATGTCGTTCTTAAATTCAAAAATCACTTCAAAATGCACGTTAGGGCGTTGAGTTGTCTTCCTCTTACGCCTTGATGATGATGCTCCTGCATCAGCTGAGGTGAAAGCCTCGGAATCATATATGGGTTCTGACTCTGAGTCAGAACCAGAAAGGAGGAGATGGATCATTGATGTGGAACCCAGTGCCACTATTGCTACCACCAAGGTCCAACACGGTGAACCAAATGAGCCAAAAGAAGGCGAGCACCTCTTTCATTCAAAGATGTGGGTAAAAGGCACCCCACTGCACTATATCATTGATAGTGGTAGCCAGAAGAACCTCATCTCAGAAGAGGTCATCAAGTGGCTAGCCCTGTTGAAAACGTCGTACCTGCAACCCTACACCATTAGATGTCTCCTCCAAGGAATTGATCTCTGCGTTAGCCAATAGTGTCTCCTTTCCTACGACATCAAGCCCTTCAAAGACGAGGTATTGTGTGATGTTGCTCCTCTCGAATTTCGTAATGTTCTTTTGGGACAACCTTGTTTATGGAAATGTCATGATGTATATGAGTCTAGGCCTCGCAGTGTTATTATTAATTTGAACAGGAAATTATACAGGATACCCGAGGCAGTCCCACCTAGTGTTATTTCCTTGATCTCAACCAAGAAATGAAGGAAGGTCATCTCTCAAACTAAGAAGTTTGTCTTTTTCGTGATTCTCTCTAAGAGTGAGCAAAATATTGCGGCCACATATAGGGCCTCTGTGGCCAACCTCTCCACACAGTAGAAGCAAGTGGACAAGGTTGTGGTGGAATACAAAGATATATTCTCCTCACCTACCGGGGTACCTCTACACTATCAGGTCAAGCATCCCATCGATTTGACCCCCGATGCACCACTGCCTAATGGGCCAGTCTACCACTTCTCTCTGTTAGAGAATGAGGAGATCAAGCGACAGATCAAATAAATTCTCCACAAGGGGCACATCTGTCCCAACTCACTACCTTGTTGGATCTCAATCGTGTTGGTGCAGAAGAAAGATGGGACCTGGAGACTCTGCATTGATTATCAAGCCCTAAATAAAATCATAGTCAGGAACTGGTACTCGATTCCCAAAATTAATGATCCCCTTGATCATCTCAAGGGGGCCAAATACTTCAGTAAGATTGATCTGAAGTCTAGCTACCACTAGGTCCCCATAGAACAAACAGATGTACGGAAGACCGCCTTCAAGTCAAAAGAAGGTCTTTTTTAATGATTGGTCATGCCCTTTGGTTTGATAAATGCTCCAACAAATTTCATGAGGATGATGGATGATATCCTTTGACCTTTCACTAATAATTTTGTAGTGGTGTATCTGGATGACATGCTCATCTACAACAAGACTTGAGTGAAACACTTGCAACATATTCAATAGGTTACGCACACCTTGCGGCAACACAAGCTATATGCCAACTTAGAAAAATTCTCCTTCGTCATGGATAGGGTCCAATACCTAGGATACATCATGGATCAACATGGTGTGTATGTGGATCCAACCAAGATCCAGGTAATTCGTGACTGGCCAACCCCAGCCACACTCACTAAGCTTCAGATCTTCTTAGGCCTTGCCAATTTCTATCACATGTTTGTGTTGGGATTCTCCCATATTGCATGGGCCCTCAGCCAAGTAACCATGGGTGGTGGTAAGGAAAAATATGTGTGGGGCTTGTCCCAACAATAATCATTTGATGATTTAAAGAATCTCTTGTGCTTAGCCCCAATACTTTCAGTACTGGACCTACAACAGCCTTTGAGATAGAGATAGATGTTTCAGACTATGTTGTGGGCGTAGTTTTCATTCAACACAGCCACCCCGTGGCATATCATAGTGATAAATTATCATATATTGTTTGTAAGTACCCTACTTACAAAAAATAAATGTACTCCATTGTGAAATCTTGTTTCCAGTGGAGACATTACATTCTCGGGAAGGAGACAATCATCCACACAGATCATAAACCATTGTAGTTCATGTAGACACAAGGAAAATTGCAGAATGACTACCATCATAAGTGGTCCACATACTTGCAACAGTTCCACCTAAACATCAAGTATAAAACAAGCAGTACCATCCGAGTCGTTCATTGCCTCAGCTGACCTCCAATTGAGAAACTCACCACCATGCTAGACTCTTGCAGTTGCAAGACCTCCAGATGGCGCAACCTTTATGAGACAGACCCTGAATTTTCCACCACATACCAGATGTTGGTTGCAAACTTAGTTGTCACTAATTTACATCTTTGGGATGGGATATTGTGTCAACTAGGCCATCTTTGCGTCCCATCAAGCGAGTGAGCGAAGATGATTTGGGAATCCCACTATAGTCGGGTGGTAGGACACTTCAGCGTAGAAAAGATAGTGGTAGTGTTGTAGAAACATTTCTACTGGCCAAAACTTCGACATGATGTCAACAAGTATAACAGGTCCTGCACTTCCTTTTCTATTTCCAAACTGACCATTAAGAAACAAGGCCTTTAAACCCCCTGCCTACTACTAGAAGACCATGTGAATCCATCTCAATGTAATACATGTCGGGCCTTCCATCCACCAAGAGGGGAAATGACTGTGTCTTTGTGGTTTTTGATTGCTTTTCTAAGATGGCGATCTTGGTCGTATGCAAGAAGAGAATCACAATAGAGGCCACTGCCAAGATCTTCTTTGAATGAATCCGGGTACATTTTGGAATCCCAAAAAACATTGTCTCAGATCAAGACAGTCGGTTCCTCAGCTCGTTCTGGTTGGGCCTCTGGTCACTGTTGGACACAAAGCTCACCAAGTCCATTGCCTTCCACCTCTAGACAGATGGCCAAAATGAGGTCGTCGATCGAATGACAGTGCATATTGTGTGCATGTACAATTCCAAGAACCCCTTCACATGGGATGAGAGTCTTCCCTATGTTCAACATAGCTACAATAGAGCCCTACATAGCTCAACCGACCACAACCCCTTTCAGGTCGGGTAGGGATTCCAACCATTGGGTCCCATGGATGTTGCACTACCTCTTGCGACCACCTTGACCGATTCATCACCTGCTCCAACTGAAGCTGACAAAGCCTCCCTATTCATTGAACTAATTTGACACATCCACCAACAAGTTCATGATATTTTACAAAATTCCAATGCCAAGTACAAGCAGTGCCCTGATCAACATCAGGTGCCACATAAGTTTTATGTGGGAGACAAAGTGTGGTTACACTTGTAGAAAAAACACCTTACATGGCCCTATCAGAAGATTCTCCCACTTTTTTACGGACCTTACACCATCACTAAGGTTATGGGTGAAAATTATTTTGATCTCAACATTCCTCCTTTCCTTATCCTGCACCCAATATTCAATGTGGGTCTCCTTTGGCCATACTTCCCACCATTGTTGGACACTTCAGAGATAGAAGAAAAATTGACACCAACATAGCTAGACCCTGACTGCATGAAACAAGCATCCTGTGATTAGATTGTGGACACAATATCAAGGGCACTTTCCAACAAAGGATCCATCTTTATCGAGTCACCAAAGCAGGGAAGCTCCTGCACCAAGGCAAGTGGCTCACCTCGGGCCAAATTCCGCACAAACTTCCTCATCTGATGGGGGAACTCGATTTAATGGAGACCATTTATTCCTAAGGGGAGAGGATTTATCCATGTGTATTTTGGTGGCCTCCCACCTATTCCAACTGTCTCAGTTTGGTAGTTTTCTAGTTTGACAGTTTTTTCCTAGTTTTCAAGTCCTTGAATTCTGGGGTTATTTTGAGGCCCTGAACAACATTTTTAGGGCTCGCCAAATTAAAAAGGTAGATAGAGTCGAATTCTAATGAAAAAATGTGTAGTTCTCAGATAGACCTTTCCAACGGGCTATCGTGCACCTAAAACAAAGATCATATGCAAAAGTTACGACCCCGAGAAGTTGATGTACTAGCTTACCCCAACGAGGCCCACATGACTTTTGGTGCCTCATCTCCTAGGGTTAGGTTTTTGGATGTCTATGGTTTTGGCATTCTTGTTTATTGAAAAATGACTTGGAGAGCCTCATTTTAACCATCTTCTTTCAAATGAGTGCAACTGTCACATCTCTTATCAGAGATAAGCCACCACCATTCTAGCAAGCTTGTTTTCTACTGCATTTTACAGTTTCAACACATTTTCTTATTGAATAGAAACCAATTTTATTGTATCTTTGTTATTGTATCTCTTTTATTCTTATGTCTCTGAGTTAAAAATAATAATAATTTGTATTGATTTTCATTATTCTCATAAAATCTGGATCAATACACCCAAAAGATAGAATGCACATGCAATTTCAAATGAGAGAAAAACACTTCTCTAATACATGATTCTCTATTGAGAGAAAATTTGGTTATCATTCATAAGATAAAATTCATTACAAGAGGGGGGACCCCTATTTATATAAAATACAGACAAAAACCCTAAACTTGTAGCCCAAGCTACCTAAACCTGGTGCATTGTTCTAGAGTTCAAAGTGCCAAACTTAGTGGTTTAGTGACAATAAAAAGAATATTAGTTGAAAATATATGCTCTATGTATTGCTTGTGAGACTTGAACCTACATGCTTTCAAGTCCTTTGGTGTGATTTTTTTCCTTTTCACCATATAGTAGAATCATTCTTCATTTTTGTTTCCTTTGTAAAAATTACAGCATACTCAATATATATCAAAATTTAAGTCTATATCATGAAAATATGGGGACTAGGAAAGAGAAGGGAGAACAAACAATGCATTGAGAATCCATGTGATTCTAGAGTATCATAAATTATATGCCATTGTAATTATGAGCTAGGGTATAGGGTATACATCATATTGTCTTAAATTTTCTTGAATTCATGGTGAACGTCATAATGGTTGAATACAATATGATTTTTGGTGGATTTCTAAAGAAAGTGCCACCTTGTCACCATCTGTTGTATGCAGGGGACTTTGGGCAGATCTATATTTTTTATGCTATATACAAGATTCTAAATAGATATAAGTATGCAACTTACAAACCAAATTAAATGTAAACGTCAAATAATAATTAAAAAAATGTATAAATACATACAAATGTACCTTGCATTGCGACATTGAATGTGAAGATGGTTGTAACATTTCATCCATTTTGTGTACATTCTTCTAAAATTTCTAGCCATGTTTTGGGGTTTCAAATGATTTTAGTGGTTTCAAAAACAACACCTACATTGTAAATAAGAAATAATGTATAAACCAAAATATTTAGATCCATATAATAACAAAAGAAAAAGTGAAAAATAGAATAACCATTTTGTTGGGTACGTGTCGCATTTTTTTCCTCGTTTTTCGTGTCGCCTCGATTTTCATGCCCATTGTTGGGCGCTTTTTGGCACATGGTTTTTTTCAATGGTTTTCTATTTCTTATTAAGGAATTAAGGTTGTTGACTAATCCAGGTCATTGGGTTAGGGTTTTGGATGCCGTTGGCTCCTATATGTATATTGTATTGTAAATAGTGTATCACAATGAATAAAGATAGAATATGTTGGTTTTCCTGGTAGGGGAAAAATATCTGTATAATGCGTGTATTTTCCATAGTATATTTTCTATTCTTTTATTGAAAATATGTTTGTAGTAAAATATTGTACAAGGTTAAAATCTACACATTTTTCATCTTGTCATCCTAGTAGAATATAATAAATTGAATGTTAATGTTGTCATGAAGTAGGTATGAAAACAAAACTTACTCCCCCCCAAGCCCCTTTAAGTCTAGGTAAACATTGTAATGGTTTAGATCTTGATGTTTGTTGGATTTCCATGTTAGTCGATCTATATTTAGCAATCAAACTATGTGGAGATTACTCTAGAGAATTTTGTTGATTAGGATAGGTATATCAATAACAATGTGAACTTGGAATAGTATAGATTATAAAAATAAGTATCACCTAACATTAAAATGTCGTGAACAAATGAACTCAATGGTCAGTCTTTGTTAATACTAGTTTCCCCATAGTTTAGTATATAGCTATGCCCATCTAGCAATTAGATTATATTTATGATGACTATACTTATGTCTCACTCTGATTTCTAAGATGAAATTTATGGCTATTTAAAATAAATAATTTCATCCCCTTTTGCACTTGTTTCAATATTACCAGTAGTCTCAAGGGCTAACTTCTACCTCTTGTAGAAAGAAATATGGCAAGAACCAAGATTTTTTTTATATTGGGCATTGATAATATTCCTTATTGTGAATACACGACAACTCTCGGATTTAGGTTTTGATGCCCTATCCAAATTATGCATAAATGTAGATTTGGCAACATTTCGGTACAAGATTTACTTTCTTCATCGACTTTTCATTGCACGATTTACTTTCTTCACCAACATTTTGGTGCAAAATTTTCTTTCTTCACCAATGTTTCAGCTCAAGATTTACTTTCTTCAACAACATACATTGTATCGGTGATAAGAAAATTTTTAGACATTTAGTTTATTTTTCGTGTTTTCAAGCTCACGACTATTGTGACCATTGTGAAAACATTTGACTTCACTGTCCAAGAAGAATTCCATGACTTAAAGGCCAAATTGACCTCCATACAAGAACAACCATCATACAAAGTTTGAAATTTAGTGCCTTGACCCCAATTTTCACCCAACTCTACACAAAGACTAAATTTATGCCCTGTTGTAGCAGACCCAAGCAAGCCTGGTTGTGTTGCAACTAGGTCTATGATACCATTATGTAGTTCCCCCACTACTAAACCTAACAAAAATTTTCTACTACTGTAATGCATCAAGGATTTCACATGCATCTAACCGCATTTTAAAAACCAAAATGTAGTCAAATAAACATATACCCAACAACATATAAAATCTCTAAACTTAGAGTAAACACACAAATAATAAAACTCGTGAATAAAATAGTGAACATAGAAAAAAACACTTATCTTTTGAAAGATAATGTGCAGCCAACTGTAGAGGATGGAAATTCCACCTAATCATAGATTTTCTTCTCCAAATATTAGCAACAAATCACCCCTGAGATGGCGTTATAAATCCATAAGAAAGTGTGTCTCTACTGTCCACTCACAATCCAATATTACCCACAACAAACTAATTTTCCTACAACTATCCCAATCTTTTATCTCTCTTCCCCTCAACCTACACAACTTAGGGAATGGAAATCCCCTTCACTGTACACAGTCCCTCAAGAATTCACACTTCCCTCTAGGGCTCTAGCACATGTTGGCTAGGAATATCTCTTGGTAGGGTTCCAGGGATGCCAGCTTCCACGAGAAAACTCACAACAACAAGCTCATTTCTCTAGGGTAATTTATCAAGCAAAATTCTCAATATATAGGAATAAAAACCTACTTCTTCWTGCAATTACAAGTCCAAATAAGCTACCCTCAAACCCCACCATGACTCCCTTCAAGTTCCACCAAGTTTTTCATGGAGCCAAGTTTTTCACTAAACTTGACCTTCATTTTGAATGACACCAAATAAGGATGAAAGAGGCAGTCATGCCTATGACTTATTTCCACATACATGAAGGTCACTATGATTTTTTAGTGATGCCCTTTGGATTTTTCAATGCTCCATCAACCTTTCAGAGCCTCATGAATAAAAAAAATTGGCCATTTCTACACAATTTTGTGTTGGTATTCTTTGATGATATACCACTCTATAGAAAACCTAGGATTCCCACATAGAGCATGTCGATACAACATTGCAACTCTTATGGGACTACAAACTATTTCTGAAAAGTTCCAAAGGAGCTTGTGTGGCTTTAAAGGTTGAATTATTGGTCACATTTTACGTTAGGATGGAGTATGAGTAGATCCCAAGAAATTTGTGGCTATACAAGATTATCCCCATCCCAAGATGTTGAAGAGATTGCATCGGTTCTTAAGACTTACAGGATACCATAGGAAGTTTATAAAGTAATTATGGAAAATTTATTCTCCTTTAACTTCACTACTAAAAAAGAATTATTTTGTATGGAATGAGGAAACCGAGCAAGCCTTCCTAGAGCTAGTAAAAAAATAGTGATCATGGTGGCATTCAATCATCTTTACAAATATGCTCATTTTTGTGCCTCATTGCACCAATTTCTCCCCTCCTTAGTGGCCCAAGTCTTCGTGGATAATATTTTTAAGTTACATGGCAACCTAATTCAATTTCCTTGGATTAGGAACCTACATTCACCAAAAAAAAATGGCAATAGTAGTTTAAACTTCAGGGTACCTGACTAAACATGAGAACGATGTATCATCCCCAAATAGATGGTCAAACTAAAGTGGTCAACAAGTGATTAGAAACACATTTGCAATTCTTCACTTTTGAAAATCCACACCAATGGGCATAATGGATTCCCATTACAAAATGGTGGTATAATACCACTTATCATGGAGCTACAAAAATGAGATAGTATGAAGTTTTATGTGACCAAAATCCCTTTCTAGTGACTTCCTATTTACCATGCAGCTCCAAGCTTCATGCAATGGATAACATGATTCACACCAAAGAATCCATTCTTTGCACACAAAAGGAAATTTTTATTATGGCTCAAAATACAATGAAATAACATGCTTACTTGCATATCTTAGAATGTTCTTTTGCAGAAGGGGATTATGTGTTTATTTACCTTCAACTCTATAAACAAGCATCACTCAAAGATAAAATCCCCCAAAAAATAACATCAAATTTTTATGGATCTCACAAGATCATCCAACGCATTGGACAAGTGGCCTACAAGCTATCTCTTCCAAATCAATTTAAGATTCATCCAGTTTTTCATGTGTCTTGTATGAAGAAGGTCATGGGATCAAATTGCAGAGTGCAAACAAGATTACTAGAAATTGATGAAGAAGGATTCATTTGGCTTCAACTATCAATATTATATATTAGAGAGAGTTAATTGTGCCAATGTATAGTTCACGGAGTACTGATCTAGTGGAAAGACATGAGGACAAATGATGCCAAATGGGGAGTAGCAGTGATTTTGTAGCAATTTACTCACCTCCAGCCTTGAGGAAAATGCTACTTTTGAAGGGGGTTTATGTTAGGGTCCTACCCTAACCTCCCTACTTTAGGATATATAGGAGTTAGTCAATTGATGTATGTGGTCATCCTCTTTGAATAAGGCACATTAGATGGTATTGGATGGTTATTTGGTGTAAAATGGTCCTCTTTATTAAATAAGACCCACTAGGTGCTTGGTACTCGTTAATGATGGGACCACAAGTAGTTAGGTTTTTTCTATTGATAATCTAATTAAATATCTAGGAGGCTCTGGAAATTTTGGTCGAGTATAATTGTATATGGATTTTTTCTTAGTGAAAGGTCACCCCACCTTAAGAGGCAAGTGAACATTGCTTTCTTTCTTTTGATTATCATAGTACAAAGGTATATTTTTCATATTTCATCTTATCTGTCTCTTGTATTTGTTTTTTTCATTTATATTCTTTGTATACCTAGTTTGTGTTTCAATTCCGACGGTTAAGGAACACTACAACATCAAGATTGAGTTGTATTTCCATTTCACCCATCTCTCCTACTTTCCCCTTCATATTAGTGAAATTATACTAAAAAAGGCCTTGGTATTCCTTGAGTAGATCCATCACCTCTATCACTATAACATCATCCTAGAAATCTTTGATGGTATCCATTTTCAATAGATCATCAATGATGATACTGGACTTGCACATATTCAAGGGCTCATAATAGTATTTTGATATGCTAAGATATGACATGTTTTACAATGCTAGATCATCTTCTAACTCTTTGTAATGAATACTATGTAGGTCCTCATAAGGATCTTACTCATCTTCTCTTACCTACATGTAGACTCCTTGCTCTTTTTACTTCAAAAAAAGATTCTATGTTCACCACATAATTGGGGATAAACATATTCAAAATCATTAGCATCATTGAAGATAACATACTTGAACTTATGACAACACTCCAATTATTTACATCATGGAAATAAATAAGCTAAATGTGACACATAAATTAGAGTGCAGACCACTCCAATCCTAGTCCTATTTGTGGGTCCCCTCATGAATATACTAGGTGTCGAAGAGCATGCAAGGAATGGAAATACTTATGAACCCAATTCTTCACTAGAATTATTTTCTTCATGTATACCACTTCATAGGTGTCCACATACTACAAAAGATTAGCATCCATGAAAACTAAAAAAGCCTTGTTGCAACATCTTCAATCGTAGCTCCTTTCCTATCAATTAATTGTTCTTGCAACTTCTGGTTCTCCAAGGGAATATACCATACTTGGGTCACAAGGACCAATTCCACCAAAGTATTTAGTGTACCCTTGATGTGACTCTAAGATACCCTTGCTAGATGGTAGACAAAGGATAGATGATGTACTTTCCTTCCACCTCAAAGGACACGCAACAATGAGTCATATTCAAGTTTGCATCATTATCAAATCCTGCCCAATCTATCCCCAAATTTTCATTAATGAGTCTTTGGCATATACTATCTCAATCACTTGAATCAAAAACAACTTGAGTTTTCACCCCATATAGGTTCACTTATAAATCCTCTAAGTCATTGATTGGGTAAATTAAGGATTGATTTGGAATATGCAATTGTATGGGAGATTAGACTAAATTTGTGATCCCTACAATTTCACAATTCTTCTTAGAAAAATGTTAACAACATACCTAAGATCCAAGATCACATCTCACACCTCATATCCACCTAATATTGCATTCATCCTAAATTTCCTTTATGATTGCATTTTCTTCTTCCTATCACTAGGGAATATTATCTTGCGAAAGACTTCTAATCCTTTAGAATATTCAACAAGGTTTGGAGCCACATTTACATTATATCCTCTGCGACATGTGAAGTTTGTACATTCTCCTTAGTTGAGGACATACCCCTCAAACTTAACAATTGATATGGTGTAGCATGTCCCAAGTCCTAATTCCACTCTACCTATCATACCAACTCAATTTCATTTTTCATATACTTCTTTTGTCAAACAACATCAAACTTTAGTGCATGTAGGAGAGGCCTTCCTTATATTCCATGCTAGTGTTCCATCTATGTCTATGATGCTCTTAACAATTAGTATAATGATCACATTCACTCACATGAAATAAATTCCAATTGAAGCACCTCCATACTCTATTTTCTTAAAATATATTAGGCTAGTACCATGTTGTTATTGGTTGCATGCTTCCTACTTCTAAATTAGTTATAGACAATCCTTAATGTTATGGTATATATTCCTACATTGACAACACCAATATTGACGTAGTAGAGGCTCATTAAACAAAATATGACCATGCTCATTGTTGCTATAACACTATACATAACCTCAACTTCTCCCTATCTTCTCAACATAGTTATCCTCAGCCTGGTTGCATCTTCCTCTCATAGATGAATCAATGCAAAGATGTTCTTATTAAACCTCTCATAGATGAATCAATGCAAAGATGTTCTTATTAAACCTTTCGATGAGCTCTTTTAGATCATAACAATTTTCAATTCATTGTGTATCATTTCTTCAAAAGTCACAAAACATAACTTTTAAGGTACTATTATGCTTTTGAAATAGAGGACAATGGTAAGGGTAATGGCTAGCTTTGTGATAGAACTTGTAACATTCCACCCTCATGTTTCACGATAAGGATATGGAACAACACTAGTGAGCCACTAAACCAGGGAACAATTGTTGCGTTTATGTCCCTCCACCTTGCATATTGTGCACTTGTTGACCCTCAACAACTCCCCTAAACTTTTGGCAAAAATTAAGGGGCCCCATTAAAAAAAACTCTACCTTTAGTTAAAATAAATAAATAAATGGTTGTTGGATTTATTTAACATAAAGACAACATGATTGATTATTTGGTAAACAACCCCATTGCTGATATAGTAATATTTGAAAAAGGATGTTTGGTGGTTGCGATATATTCAATGAGTGTTAATTTTACACAATCATTACCATTATAAAAAAATTGATAGGTCCATGCAATGCCTAATACATAGGTAACTTGGATCATTTATAATTTTTTTATTTGAATATTGAATATAAAAAGGCAATATAAAAAAAGTTTTACTTTCTTTACGATGAAACACAAATGGCACAAAACCATTAGAATTATATATTCCTTAAGTATTCATAACGGATGTTGGATTGGCTATATTTTACAGGTACATAAAGGTTAAGGTTTGCGAGACTGTGGGAGTAGTTGCGCAGAAATGATCAACTCACCAAGATTCTTTTACTGTACATTATGGCGCAGAAATAAAAATGAGGTAGAAACAAGTCTGACGACAATTTTTCATGATAACGTTTCTTCTTCACAATATAATCATAAGGATAAATATAATTTAGTTTATGTGATAGTTATAGTTTTACATCTGGTTTTATTTGGTTTACTTTTATTTTTAATTTATTTTTTTTATTTAGTTATGATTTATTACTTTTTTTTTATTTAGTGTATAAACATTTTACATAGCAGCTATTACATAATCCATCCCGAGACTCAGCAGAGTTTGACCACAAGACCTCCTCCCAACACTTGGAAAAAGGTTTTGTCTTACCATCTGAGCTGTCTCACGGGACTTAGTTATGATTTATTATTTTCGTTTTAGTTTAGTTATAAATTTAATCCTTTTAGTTTGACGTAATTTTAGTTTTAGTTTTAGTTTTAATAGTATTAATTCTTTTAAAGATTTTTATTAAGTTTTAATTTTATTGTAATTTAGTTTTATTTTAGTTTGTTATTAGTTTAATCTGATTCTATATTTTAATTATCTTGTTTAGTTTTTAGATTATTTTGAGTTTTTATTTTAGTTTTTTTTTTTCCACGGAAAAAAACGTAATTTTTTTCATCAAAAGATAATCAAATTACATTATGTAGGTGCATTTAGCACGACCCAATCATGGGTAGAAAGATCTCCAAGGGACAAAAAAGATGGCTTGTATGCCATAAAGAAAATATAGAAACAAAAACTGGGAAAAAACCCCAACTACGCTGGAAAAAACCTTGGACTAGAGATCTTGTGACAGGAATAACCCCAAATATGCAATCCCAACATACCCAAGTGGCCAGAAGGACCAGGTCAGAGAGGTATGAAACCCTTAGATCAGAAGAACCATAAAGCAGCAAAGTCGATGGACACCTCGACCAACAAAAGACCAAGAGCCACACACCCTCTCAAAAGGACCTCAAAGTGACAAACTTCAACATTGCATGCCCAAGACAGGACCTCAAAGCTCTAGCATAACCCCTCCAAGTGGAGGGAAAAAAAACACATCGATAACCACCAATATGAGCCAGATCTGAGCATACATCAAACCCTGAACAACCAAAGAAATCCGAGAGAAGAACCGTGAACCAGGAGCAGAAAAAAGCAGAAGAACCAACACCAAGACCCATCCCCAGATCCGCGCACCCACGAAGCATGAATGACCAACCTCTCTGTGAAAGACATAGATATGAGAAAATAACACAAGGCGACACCCCCACAAACGCACCCACAAGCAAACTACAACCCAAATCGGAGGATGTAAGCATCGAAACCGCAACACCACCCAAAGGAGGAACAGATATGGGCACAAATACACAATTTGAGCAAGCAAAAGGCCCGGGGCAAAGACATAGCATCACCAGAAGAAGTTGCTACAAGAAACTACGAACCACCGCCACCTACCAAAGAGAGCTCGATCCGTGCACAAAGAACAACGATGGGAGAAGAGGATCCACCCTGCAGGAATAAACCAAGAAATAAAGACTCTGAAATGGGGAGAAACGCCAAGGAGAAGATGACTTCAGTGCAAAGGAGGACGCAGGAAAAAACACGCCGGGGCAGTAGGAGAATAAGGGGTCTACGACCAGGGAAACCCTAGCCGCAGACCCATCAATGATAAGTTTTATTTTAGTTTATGATTAAACTTGCTTTATTTAGTTTTAGTTTTAATTTAATTGTGTCTTAACTCTAGTTTAGTTTAAATTTTATTAGTTGTTAGTTTTAAATTTTTACTTTAGTTGTAATTAGGTTTATTTAGAATAGCTACATAATCATAGTTTATGTAGCCATTCTTTAAAAAGATAATTTAGATTTAATTTAGTTTTAGTATGATTGGATTTTGATTTGATTTGATTTCGTTATTTTAATTTGATTTTAGATTTAGTCTTTTATATTATTAGATTCAGTTTTTTCTTTTTAAATCATATTGGATTTAATAATAATCTATGGTTCGGATTGTAGTCTTTAAAAGTGGAGACGATCAAGTGATATGGATTATGGTAGAGGATTTGAAGGCATAAAATCATAAAGACAAACAAACTCAAGGGGGCTATAAAAGGAGAATGAACTTCAAAGAGAGGGGGTGGGAGGATGAAAGAATGGCGAAAGGATGGTCTTTGGCAAGGAGAGACTTGTGATATCACAATATCTTTCTTTAAATCTTTTGTAATATGAGTTTGAAATCAGTTATGAAATCAATGCACTATTGTCAAGTTTTGTAAAGTGATAGAAGACTCTCAAGTCTTTTGATTGTATTCAGGATTTGATACTACTGTCATGTTTTGAGTTTGATAAAATATTTTCCATTTGATAAATTCCATTCTTGATGAGTATGTGTTTGTATATTGTGCATTGTTGTCAGTTATGCAAATTCATGTTTATTTAAAATCATTGATAAGTTGTATTTCATGATTAGTTTGAAGTTTTCAATTAGTCTTTGAATATGTGTATGTGTATCTGTAGTTTCTTAGTAACTATTTACTAGATCTATGATTGGTATGCATTTTCTTTAAGTGTTGTCTTTCTATGTGAAATGTTTCCTTAGTTAGATAGCTTTATTATCTCATGTTCAATATCTTTTAATCCTCCATATTGAGTGTGAGTATATGTATCTAATCTTTCCTTAGTAACTATTTACTAAGTAAATATTGATGAGTGTTTGTTTTAATCGTTATTAGGTTATATGAACTATTTATATAACTTAATGGCTTATATTTATCTCATGCTCAACTTTCTATTATTCTCTTGCTCCTAATTGGGATAAAAGAACTACTTCTATGTCCTAGTAAGGATAGTTTATATTTAGAATAGAATTAGATTAACTCCTTTCTTTTCTACATTCTAGACTAAAAGAGCTTCAAGGAAAGTCTCCATTTACTAGAGCAAAACCTTTAGACGGGTAACTGGACCCATTATAACCAGTCAAAATCACCATCCCAAACGGAAAAGGGTTTGATTGGATCCCTGACCGAGTGATTTCTCGAATGTTGATCATGGTCAATTTTGGCTATCAACAACACCATACATTATCCCTTCATACATTATTTTCATTAGCCAACTCCTAAATCTGCTTAGACAACATGGAAAGTTGATGTTGAAATTGAGTAAATCTTGGAGCCATCAATGGAGCCACAAAATCACAAATTCCTACAATTAAATATAGAGACATCATAAATTTCAATGTTTCACATTGAGTTCTTAGAATATTATTGCAACAAAAGTGTATAGACACGCAACAAAAATCTCCCAATGAACCATTTGCCATGCTTCACATCTCAAATGGTGGAGTCTAATCGAATCATCAAATTATGAAACCTCTGATCATGTTCCTAATCTATCTGCCCCACTTGCTACTTGATTTCCTTCAAATCAACAATACTTTTTTGTCCAAAATCGAAGTCTGAAACTCCTTATGTAGTTGATCTAAATTCTTTCCATGACCTGTGAGACACTCTACTTACATTTCATGTATCATTGCAATGCTTTTCAATCTAGAGTGGTATGGAACTCCACCAAACATACAACATGTGTAGTTCCTCGTGCACTGCAAATGGCATCATAGAGGAATCAATGTTGTTTTGCATCTTTTTGCACACATCCATAGAAAAATGACAAACACAATGGAAAATGTGTTGGTTGATTCATCATGCTTACACTTTTTAGATCCAGGACAAGAAGAAAGTCTAATGGACCAAGTTGGGAAACCAATTTTTGACTTATGACCATAAGGTTGATGCTAATAAAAACCATAACTCCTTTTGATGGTGATAATAAGGTTACTAAAAGAAATTATAGTGAATACACTTTGACTGCTAACAATCGTGACACTAGCACTATATTAGGGACCATGATGAATATTCGTCTAATAAAAGAAGGCACATGGTGTGGAACCAAGGACAGATCAATATCAATGTTACTGGCACTTTCCTCTCTATCATTGTATTCACCTTTCATAGCTCTGTCATAAAATCATGATTCAACCACTTAAGCATCATATTCTTGATCATATGCATCATTCTCAACATCCCCCAGCTTATGATCTTGACCACAACAAACTCATTTGGTTCCTTTGCATCTTTTTGGCATCACCACTTCTCCAAATTTGAATTGAAAAAGTCCCTTCAAGTTGTCCCAATGTAGTATTCTATGTAATATGATCCAACACATTCTCCCACTCATGAATTGCTTGGCTAGCCATATCTCCTCCTCTATGTAACTCATGTAATATTTGCAACATATCATATTTCCAACTCACCTTGACATCAAGTACACCTGCATGATGGCCTCTTTATGATTGTAGATCCTTCTCATCTGATCTTTTGATAACTCTTCCTTCAATTATATTTTCCTTTGAGCATGTTCTTTGCATTCACTTGACACATTCTTTATTCCCACCAACAACTAGTTTATATGTGTATCAACATAAGAAATCCACCCTCATGTCTTCCTTCGACACCACCACCCCTCACATGAATCTTAAGTTTTCATCTCAATGGAGCTAGGAATCAAATCATTTTGACTAGGAACATCTTGATGTAGATGGGGATTTCATTGATCAATCTTTGACATGGACTTTTCTTGAAATCTTCAAATGCCTTTGTCAAAGATTTGTGAAAATTCTACAAAAAATTCCAATGCATAGACTCCAATAGCATGCTTACCAAACCTAGAAGTCTATAGCCTGGGTAAGTCCATCTCCAAAACTTTGCAACTTCTTTTACATTCACGATGTTCCATTCAATTACAATGGTTGATTTCTAACACTGAGATTGCTCCACTAATCATTTTAGTCATTCGAGTAAGACTATTGGGAATTCGACCCATATCTCATATTCCTCTTAAAACTAGTGTAGATCCATCTGAACTCTGGATCTATCATGTGTCGAGAGAGATCAAATTCCTCGAGGTGCAAACCTTTCCTCAAGTTTTTTTTAATTTAATTTTTTCACCTTGATGAACTTGATCCCTCTCGACGCATGATATATATATATATATGCAAAATGTTAACTCCACATTGAGCATAGAAGGAATTACACATCTCCCTCATACTGAGGAACACATCATTCAAATGTTTTAATGGTAAGATTGTTTTACTTTCAATTGTTATATATATATATATATTTGATATTGAATATTTTACTTAAGTGAACATTGAAATATTTTATTTATGGTCCACATTGAAATAATGTATTTGTTATTCATAAAAAAATTTAAATGCCACGTGTCAACTCTATATTAAGCATTGAAGGAATTAGCGTCTTATATCGACAAGTAGAAAGTACCCATTGACAAAATAAGAAACTTTTTACTTTCAATTACTTTATCTCTATATATAGAGTTGATATACAATTATTTTACTTAATGTAGATATTGAAATATTTTATTTATGGTCCACATTGAAATACTTTAAGGAATTACACATGTCCCCCATATTGGGAAGTTTAAAACACTTAAATGATTTTTTCACTTTTAATTACTTTATCTCTATATATAAAGTTGATATAAAATTATTTTACTTAAAATGGATAATAAAATATTTTATTTATGACCAATGAAATGTTTGTTTTTTTTTTAATTCCACATGTAAACTCCATCTCCCTCACACTAGATTGTAGAAAGTGTCTTTTGACGTAACAAATAATCTCCTTAAATCTTTCCACTTTCAAGTTGAAATACATGCATTTTAGTAGCCCAAATACATACATT
>ML784435.1:516841-555211 GCA_009831015.1 Picea engelmannii
GGGGGGCGTCGACCTTTAAAAGGTCGGCCCTACGTCCATTGTGAAGCTGATACTGACAGAACAAGCTTGCAAGTGCCGATAAGAAAGATCTCAAACTTATCACTAAAAGTGATAGTGTTTCTCATTGGGTAGATTACAGGGTCTGCATCTTTGCATCAGGCTTCCCGTGCGCACATGAATTGTGTATTTCAATGCTTAAATGCACAAATATTTGACTGGAGCACCACCTTATTGGATTGTATGAAGAGGCAATTAACAGAGTGTCGAATGCAGAATCAAAGGAACTTCGGGTTTGGGATGATTCTGTGTGCTTTCTTCTTTGAGAGAGTGCTTAGTTTCAGTCCTAGAAAGACTATACAGGGGAAAGAGGCCTCTCACCCTGCACTATGTAGATGGGCGACGTTGTTGCCGCGACAAGGGGGAGGGAGGACCATTGAGGCCTTTGATGACAAGTTATTTTCTTGGTGGGCGCAACATATTCCAATCATAGAGGACTACCCCTATGTCGGGATTAATTTCTCTAGAGATTTTGAGATACCGGTACCTCCCGGAGAGCAGCGATGAGAGAAGGGTAAGTTTGCTTCATTTTTTTTTGTTAAATATATGTAATTTTTATGTTGTTTTTTATATATATCATTATTTTTATATACACTAGAGTATCTTACAGAATTGTGCCTATTATGTGCAAATGTGGGCCCAGTGCGACCAGCGGACTATGCGAGGAACAGGTGACGTCCTCGACCAGAGGCCACCCCAGCCGCAACTGGTGGACCAGCAGCAGCAGGAGGACCTCCAGCTAGTGAGGCTGAGAGATTTTTGAGACAAGTATAGCGAAACTTTACCTCACTCACTCGCACAGTCCCCATGGCAGATATCGAGGATCTGTAGTCGTTTATGCAGCCTCATGTAGTGGGGGCACCACAGACGTGGGTCCAACTTTTTCGGCATTTGGCAAACGTTGTTGACCATTACAACAAGGCCAATAGGCCTCGTCCTTAGTTAGGCTGGACTTTTCATGTGTCGAGGGAACTATTTGTATATTTTTTAGGGCATAAACCCCATGACTCGTTACTGGACGTAATATTGAGGCACTTGCGCCCACGCCTGTACTCTGATATTTTTTGATATTATATATGGATTTTATGTCTTTTTTATGTCTTATGGATTACATTTGTTTTTTTTTTAAATGTATTTACATGTGCATGTGTGTGTCTTTCTTATATGTGTGTGAGATGCCAATCTAAAATTTGATTAGCTAGAGTATCTATGACTTGATTTAATCTCCTAGGAACATGAAAATATGTAATATAATCAAAGCTTCGTTCTAAGAGACATACCCTAAGGAACCGTCGGTGTAAAGTAGGATCATGAACACGGTAAACTCTATTTAACTGAGACACAACCAGCTGAGCATCTAAATAGACCTGGAGGTGAGAGATACCAAGTGACAAAGCATCACGAAGCAACTCAATAATTGCATTGTATTCGGCGACATTGTTTGTGGTGTCGCCTAAACATATACCTCTTGGAGATAGTAATTGGCCCTAAGGTGTAAAAATTACCCAAGCTGTAGAGGCAAGCCTTCGAGTGTGCTAGCTAGCACTGTCTGCGAATCCAAAGAAAACCTTTGATTCACTTGACATATTCCACAGTGACAAAAGATAACATCAAAAACAACACGTCCATAAAACCAAAAGAAACCAAAAAGTAATAGTACAAAGACTATACATATGTTACAAAAAGTTACCCAAGGTGACCTACCTATGCGTAATACTTCTTGAGGTAGATCCCATTTCTAGGTTCTACCAAATCATTTCCCTCAAAGTCTACCAAATGATAAGCGCCCTTTTTTAGAACCTCTTTTATGATGAAAGGTCCAAACCACATGGGTTTGAACTTGCCTGCCCCCAGGGGGTCCTTATCTTGGTCATAGACCAGGACAAGGTCGCCTTCCAAGAAAATCTGAGGACGAACGGACCAATCATATTGACACTTGAATTTTTGTTTGTGACCTTCGTTAGCTAAGGCCGCATCACGACGCTACTCACTAAGTTGCTCGAGATATAATAAACACTCTTCAAGCGGTGAAGTGTCTGGCAATAACTATACTACCAACTTTAAAGATGGGATTTGGCATTCTATGGGCAAGACTTCTTCCAGCCCATAAATGAGTTGAAAAGGTGAGAAATTGGTTGCAGTCTTAAAAAACGTTTAGTAGGCCCATAATGTCGAGTATAACATCAAATGCCAATTTGACTTGGTCGAATTGATCATTCGTTGTAGGATGGTCTTAAGAGATTTATTGACAGCTTCCACCTGATCATTCGCTTGAGGGTAGTAGGGTGATGAATGTTCTTACCTCAACCCAATATTTGATGTTAACTTGGTCATCATTGTGTTCTGAAAGTGACTGCCATGGTCAGTGACAAACTCTCTTGGGAAGTCGAACCGTGCTATAATTTGGTTAAACAAAAAGAGGGCGACAGTCTCACCATCATCTTTGAATGGTGGCATAGCTTTGACCCACTTGGTGAAGTAGTCTATTGCTACGATGATATAACGGTGCCCCCTTGCTGAAGGAGGGTTGTAGGTAGTGTAATCAATCCCCCACTTGGTGAAGGGGCCAACGGTGATGACGGGAAACATGGGAGCGGGATGTGCCCTCATCTTCCGTGAGAAGATTTGACACGGGTGGCACTTCTTGACTGATGCGATTCAATCTTTGATTAGTGTCGGCCATAAGTAACCGGCTCGTAAAATCTTTTGGGTTGTTGCCAACCTAGACAAATGACCGCCACATGCTCCAGTATGGCAATCGTTAAGCATGATTTCCGCTTCTTCATGAGTGAGGCACCGACGAAGGATGCAATCTACACCTCGACGATACAGAGTTTCTTCGAGTATGAGATAGTTCTTGGCATGATGGCATATATGGCAATGCTCATCACAAGAAGCAGAGGCAGGGCACTTCAAAGTCTGGAGATAGACAAGTATATCTCCATACCAGGGGTCTGAAGATGCTATAAAAAACATGTCTCCTTGAATAGGCGACTCTTCGGGCATAACATCACTTGACTTGACCGGAAGTTCCGAGATGAGTTCCGCAAAGACCGGTGACTTTTTGGATTTTGTCGAAATGAAATCTAAGTAAAATTCTTGGAGGACAACTATCCATCTACTGATATTTCCGCCGATTACCCATTGTGTCAACACGTATTGAAACGGATTCACAACGACAATGACAGTGGTCTTGCGAAACAAAATATAATGACAGAACTGTTGGACAGCATGGATTGCTTCCAACACAATTTTTTTGATGTGAGAATAATTGAGTTTCAGTCCAACCAGGCCTCGGCTCAGGTAATAAATCACATATTTTGAGAGCAAATCATCCTCCTGAACTAAGACCATGTCGATGGTCGACTCTGGGGCAGCCAAGTACAATACAAAATCTTTGTTATAATTGGGTGGTCGAAGCAGAGGGGCAGTCGTGAGGGCACATTTCACTGCTTCAAAGGAGCGTTGAGTGACTTCATCCCAATGAAAAGGAATGTCTTTCTTTAGAAAACACATAAATCCCTTTGTGATCTCGGAATAGTTCACGATGAAACGCCGCAAAAAGTTCTCTTTTCCCTGTAAACTCTAAAGTTGAAGGATTGTACGTGGGGGAGGAAATTGAACTATAGCCTCAACCTTAAGAGGATCGACCATGATCCCTGTTGTTGAAACTATGAAACCTAGCAGACAGCTTGATGTCACTCAAAAACTGCATTTTTTAGGATTCAAGTGAATCCGGAAGTAGTGACATCGCTCAAAGATAAGTCAGAGGTGTGTGGAATGATCAGTTCTCTTACAAGATCGTGATGCTAAATCATATAAGTAGGCTTCGATGATATGTTTGAGATCGTGGAAAGCAAAAGACATGGCCTGCTAAAAGGTAGCTCCAGCATTTTTCAGACCAAAAGGCATCTTACGATACGTGAATGTACCCCATGGACAAATGAATGTTGTTTTGTGTTGGTCTTTGGGTTTGATTTGTATCTGACTATATCCCGAAAAACCATCCATGAAAGAAAAGGCCTCGCAACCTGCGCATTCATCGACTATTTGGTCAATAAATGGTGTGGGGAAATTATCTTTTGGATAGGCTTTGCCCAAATCACCGAAGTTCGTACATACGCGAATCGTACCCTATTTTTTGTCAACCAGCACGGGGTTTGACACCCATTGGGTCAAATGGACGGGGTAGATAAAACCTGCCTTGAGCAGTTTCTCTACTTCAACCTTAATAGTTGTTGCTTTCTTAGGATTAACTGGATGAAGCTTCTACCGAACCGGCTTAGCGTCAGGATAAGTCGTGATTTCGTGTTCAACAATTTTTGGATCGATGCCTGGAATTTCCTCGTAAGACCAAGCAAAAACGTCGTGGAATTCCTTAAATAAATCTGTGTGGATTCAAATCTCTTCGGGGGAGCAGTCAGCTTCGACGAAAACATTCTCCACAACTCCAAGGGTTCTGGGGATGTTAATAGGTATAGTTTCAGCAATGGTTTCCATATTACCCTCGACATAAATAACATGCGTAGCCAAAGGATTGATAGAACAAGACCTATCTCCCGTCATAGTCAAAGTGAAATCCCTTGCTTCAATTTTTCTTAACTCTGGGAGGAAATAAGATCTGTGATGGAGATCGTCCTAGGGTTTGTCCGGACTAGTCATTGCTTCAATGATTGCTTCATCTGAGGGCAAGACTAAGTCTAAAGAATCGGTATCAGAGAGGAAAACTTGAGCCCAAATAGGCTCTAGAATTGGATCTAACTCTTGTGTGGGAGTTAGATCAGGGTCGGCGGAAGCTTACTGGAATAAAGAGTATACCACTTCTGTCGCGGACAAGGGCATGGACATACCATGGTGCCCTGTTCGTTCCATCGTGGCCAATGGGGAAGGAAGAATCCATGGATCGTTGAAGTAAGTCGTGTGAAACGATGAAACTTGGAAAATCTCAACCTTATGGTGGTTAGATATGAACTTAACATCGCCTTGAGGAGGTGGGTAATTGAAAGTACCCATCAAAGGTGGGCACAAACCAACCCCTATGTTGACGACGCCGGGTTGAGGGTTATCAATCATTGGGACCGCGGATGCCCCCAATGAAGGTTCGGGATGGGAGAAAGACAATTGATCAATGGTCACAATCCGACCCTCGTGTGGAAACAACAAGACCCGAAAAACTGTAGTGACTACTGCTTGCATAGCATAGGTCCAAATCCTCCCTAACAAGAGATTGTAGTCGAGAGATGCGTTGACCACTTCAACCTCGACACACATGGTTTTCCCTCCTAACTACATGGGAAAGGTGGGGATAATGCCATGTGGTCGAAACGAACGACCGTCAAAAGTGATAAGAAGAGTAGGTGGTAGAGAGAAAGTGGGTTGGCCAATGGCCTTCCAACACGCCAAAAACATTACCCATGTTGAGGCACCCTCATCAACCACTGTGCGGAAAATGTTCCGATGTAAAAAATTTCATGGTGTAAGCCACTACTATATGGAATGCTACGTGGTAAGGGAGACGAGGTTTTAAGTCGGTTGTATCAAGCATGATTGTACTCGGATTACAAGTCTCGGCAGATCCTAAAGCGGATAACCGAGCCTTTCTCTAGGAAGGGAAGATTTGGAGGACTTCCAAAGCAGACATCACACAAGGGGTTTGAGACAAATCCTCCACCACAGAGTAGTTCTGGGTGGCCCTTGCGTTTGGGTTGTGAGAAGCTTTTTTAAACGCACCTTTTGGGATGCATATCATGGTTTTTCCCAACGTCTTCTTGATCTGGAGAGGAAGAGATGGGGTTTCAGCTTCTTTACCTTTCTCAGAGGTGCTTGGCTTGATGTAATCATGTGCTCTAGTCGATATATAGGCATCACCTTTCATCATATACACATTCACGGATGCAGGATTGTTTGAAGATGGAGGGGGGTCCTTGACTGCCCCCTTCCACACTTGAAGAGCCTTGAGTTAGATTTTGGCCATGTTGAAATGAGTTTGTTAACACAGCAAGCTGCTGCTGTGACAATAAATTTTGGGCCTCTGCAAGTCGAGGGCAAAGGTGAGTCGGGTGGTCTTCCACGCACAGATTACACGGATACTTCGACTTCCTTTTTTCGGTGTTTCCCCTGCTAGCATTATTAGTGGGTTTCTTATCCCCCTTACCCTTCTTATGTTGTTTCTTCTTTCCATTAGGATGTTGGGTGGCCTTCGGATTTGTCGATTGCACACTATGTACATCCGACGTTTGGGTAGGGGGAGCAACCAGAACAGTAGTCTGGCTAGTTGTTGTATGTTGTATAGACAATTGCTGCAATTGTTTCGTCATTTGTTCAGAGGGCTTTGTTTGTGCTGAACCAACAATACCATCGGCATGTGGTCACACTCTTTGTCTGGTTTTATCAAGTATTGATCGTGGCCGGTAAGATTTCATGCAGTAGACTAGACTGAGAATAAATTAGCTCAAGTTGTTGAGCTGGCATGATTGCATCTTCTTCGGAAAACACTCCCGACATTGCGACATCTTTGGATAACTGTGGGACCAAAGACTTAAGGAACCACTCAAGCAAGAATGTTGGTGGGACTGGAACCTTAATCAAACTCTTCTGGCGTCTCCATTCTCGGATGTGATCAGAGATATGGTCCACTTTTATCTGTTCGAAATTGGCCAACAATTTTGTGCCAGCATCGTATCTCACAGGTAATTGGAAATGGTTTAGGAAATCCATTGCCAATTCACCAAAGGAAGAGTATCTTGAGCGGTCGATCTCAATGTACCATTTCGCAACACTCCCAATGAGAGTACGTTGAAACAATCGCAATTGTACGAAGTCGTCTTTCAATGAATTAGACAAGCAGGAAAGGTGAAAAGTAGTCACATGATCCCCTGGATCTTCATTAGGCTTGGCTTCGAACTTTGGTATGTCTGAAGGCAACTTCATTGGCATAGGGGGCCAACGTGGATCGTGACAGATAAGGTCTTTCAACAACCTTGTTAAGTCTGGAAAATGCAAGGTTGTCGGGAAAGGTAGTTTGGGTTGTTGGTGATAAGCATGGAAAAAGGGGCCTGGAGTTTGACTGGCACCAGGTTGCCAGGAAAAGTTGGGTTGTTGGCCCAGGTTTTGGTAAAAACCATGGCCATGACCAGCGTATGGATTCTACATTTGAGGAGACATCATCGGTTGATTCTCGAAATAGGACGTAGATGGTTGGGCATTCATTACATTTGGAGGACTTTGGGAAGGGTTTCCCCATGTCGATCCCATGGGCATAGGTATTGCACCTTGCCCAGGGTTCCATTGGTTGTGAAAAGAGTTTCCTCTGATCGACATTCCTAATGAGGGAACTGATCCCTGCCAAGAATTCCAAGGTCCTGGTGTGGAAAAAGTTCTTGGGTTTGCCCCCTGTGCAGAAATAGTACCCTGCATAGGATTAGGTTGCCCCCAGTCAGGAAAGCAAATGACGAGAAAGCGTTGTTACCAAATGCACCGAATAAATAAAATAGTGTTGAACCTACTGGCATATTATGAGAAGGTGGTCCTTGACTCCCTGCTCCAAATGAACTATGATTTATATGGGATATCTAGCTGAGGTTATAATTTATTTTTTGATGGAATATCTATACCATGGCATTATTTTGACGGGACTTGGTGGTGGCTCTCCATTGGAGTACCTTAGTTAGTGTGTTCCACTTGGCATAGATATTAATTGTTTTTATTTAGATTAGACTGGGGTTTTGAATGTGCGTCATTTCGGACTTCGTGGTAACACTCTGTATTTTTATTGACATTAATTGTATCTTGGGGTGAGTGAATTTTTGTGGTGTTCAAACCTAAGATGCCCTCAGTGGTATTCAAGTGGCACTCCCCTTATTTCTCCATCCACCTCCATGATGAAAGCAGTCGTCAACACACTCATGAGTGCGGTTGACGAGGCATATTGGGAACAGGAAGGGTTGTTTAATGAAACTGACATACCATTCACTGCTCAGCTTCCCACATATGTAGTTATGAAGAATACTATAGAACCTATTCATTTCTCTGGTGCGGGTAGAATACTATGAGAGAGACTGGGTGTTGTGGGTGGGAAATCCCTCCTACGGACTAGCACTAAGGGTTTTATCATGCATGAAGAAATGACCTAAAGCTTCCTACTTTCTACCATCATCCCATGCCTAAACCCCATTATCCATATGCAAATACAAGGTTAAAAAGATCAAGGTGATGTACCTTATTTTCGTGTTTGATGTCCATCCTTTTTCACGCTTGGTCACTCCACGATTGCAACTCTCCTCCCAATGCTGACCTGCATTCACAAAAGACAAACGAAGAACTCCACATGCATTTTATCTATAATCTAATGGGTTATAGATTTAATCAACATATAATCAATATTCAAACAATAGAAACCTCATATGGCGAGACAGGAAAAGTACTTCTTTTATTAATCTCACAAGAATACCTTACAATGGTGAGATCGGCCACTGCTCCTCAAATCTGGTCCTGGGATCCTCTTCAACTATGCTCGAACTGCTTATGTATATGCCTCTCTTCACACAATAGTTGCAAAAGGTTGAGGCAAGGGGAATGCAAATTCGGGTAGAGTTTCTTTATTGTGATTTTCCTCCTTTCAAATGGGACCCCTACCCCCTCTTTTATAGGCTAGAAGGAGCTAGGTATTTGGTCGAGTGACTGGCCATGCATGGTCAAAAGGTTTAGTTAACTTACCCAAAACTATGTGTTACGTCAGCAACTTTCCATTTTTCGTGCTTTTGTAGATACACACGGGTTGTAATGGGCCAGCTAGCGTGTACACGCAGGCTGTAATGGGCCAGCTAGAGTGTACACACGAGTTGTAGTGGGTCAGCTAGTGTGTTCCTTTAAAAAGGGTGTTTTTAAGAAGAGTTTTTTAGTAGTGTCTTGGCAAAGAAGGCATATGAGATGGCTTGATGCCAGGTAAGCATGTTTGGTGCAAATTAGGGTTATAACACTGGGTATTGAGCATTCTGGTTTTACTCCTTTGGGGTGTGTTGTATCAACTGGTGCTAACAAGTATTTGGGTGGTGGAGTGACTTATCAGACTGGTCATAAGTATTCCCCTAAGCGACAGCCTACAAAGAAGTCGTGGCTACCTAACCTGGCTCGTCGAAAAATGGTGTTAGGGGATGACTTAGGACTGGAGGAAGCGGTGAACCTGGCATTAATGTATCTGGTTGGTAGGTTCTCCTATCATTCACATTGTACCACCCCATTACATACATGGGTGAAGGTGAATTGGTCACCTTTGTTAGGGTATACACCAAAATTGTTCTATCTCCTGCAAGGTTGGTTTGGCTTCAGGTTACACTCATCGGAGGATGTTGAGAAGATACTTAGTAGGCTATGGCCTTTTGATAGTGGGAGCTTGATGATCAAGAGATGGAGGATCTCTTTCTATCTTGTGCAAGATTACTTTCAATTTAGGCACTTATGGATTTTGCTTCCCGGGCTTCCGTTAAATTTGTGGAATAAGAAAGCGTTAACTGCCATTGGAAACGCACTGGGATGTTTTATAGGTGTTGATGAAAGTTCTTTGTGTGCGCTGAAACATAAACTTGCAAGGATATTGGTAGAGTTGAATATACATTATGGTTTGTTGGAAATGTTGGACATTCAATGGTGGGATCAATTCTTTTCTCATAAACTTGATTACTTGGGAATATCGTTTCATTGTACCCTCTGTCAAAATATGGGACACCTGAGAAGTTCTTGTCAGGGTTATGTGGAGGAGGAAGAGTCAGAGAACTCTCATCTGTGGAAAATGCAAAGAAGTGATTCACCAGAGTTCATCTCGATTGCTCGCGAGGTACCATGTCCTGTCTCCTCGGACTCTCCAAACGGCTTGGGTTCGAACACTCTTACAGGTAAATTAAAAGTTCATTGTCCTATTTTTTTTAATTCTCTCACTACTTGGGAAAATGTCACCTAGGATGCATTGTCATAGCCAGGGGATGAGTCTGGTTTTACTCCATGTGACCCTGCACTAGTCTCTTTGAGGGTTACAACATCCTCACAGAACCTTTTATCCTCTAGGTGGGGTTATGTGCCTTTGGGTGACCCTACCTTGGCACCGAGGGTTGTCAAGTCTGTCAACAACTCGGTAAGGGCCCACTCCACTTGGTCAGAAACTGGGCTGTGCCTCCCGACCTCTAATAGTCCTATTTTGGAGGTGGGGGGCTCCACTTCTGTTCCTCAAGCCTTTCATGAGAATTCTCAGGTGGGGAAAGCTTTGGGGGGGGTTGGGCCTTTTTTACTTTTTGGTTCTCGAGAAGATGATCCTAGTGACTTTTCTCTTGGGGAGACATTGGAATCGTTAATTCCCCTCCTTCGGGAGGTCGACACCATAGTTCCACTCACGATCCATCAAGGCAAAAGTATTTTATCATTGTCGGGTTCTACAAATTTGGTGAACCTTTCAAAACTCCGAAGTGGGGGGGGGAGGTTCTAGTTATGCTTGGTCCAATTTTTTTTTACTTGAGACCTCCCTGATTAAGACAAGAAGTGCATGAAAGCAGGCTACACTCTTGGTGAACACACCTGTTGATAACTCTACTACTACTACAAACTCTGGGGCACTTAGAGGCATGAAAGCCCTTTCTCATGCCAAGTCATGATCCTTTTATCCCTAAGCATTTGAGGGGTGGGGAGGACCCTAAAACAAGCCTCCATGCATAGAGTTTGTAGGAAAGTAAAACCGGATGTGATCATTTTACAAGAGACTCTTGTAGATGAGGAGAAGGCTCGACACTTTATGATGAAGTTTGTTCCAGACTAGTACATGTGTGCAGTCAATTATGTGGGGAATTCGGGTGGGATTCTGGCAGCTTGGGACCCAAATAAATTCCTTATGGATCATTCACTTTGCAGTGGGGGCATTATTCTAAAATTATTCTCACTTGAAAACAAACAAGATTTTTTTTTTTTTAAATGTTTATGGGCCCTATGTTGAGAGAAAGACTTTTTGGGATCGGGTGGCTTTGGGGGGTCTGCAAGATACTAAAAACTTGACTCTTGCAGGAGACTTAAATTTTACTTAGGAGCTGATGAAGTCTAGGGTGCGACAACTCAGCTAGATAAACATGCAGACTATTTCAAAGGAATGATGTTGGATCATCACTTGATAGACTTGGTACTGGACAAGATGGTACCTGCCTGGAGGAATGGTAGAAGTGGTTTGGATAAGATTTCAAGGCCTTTGGACCGAGTGCTTGACTCAGAAAGTATACGAAGTGATGTGGGCAAGTTTCGGTCTTGGGTGAACCTTCCATTTGTCTCGGATCATGTTCTTGTGGTTGCACAATTCGATTTTCAACTTTTCCCGATGGCTTATCCTTTTAAACTAAATCCTACTTGGTTGAATGAGGCGGACTTCGTGTCCATTGTTAGCATTGTTTAGTGGGATCCAGATTTTTTAGTGGAAACAAATGTTGAGATCAAGTTTGTTTGGAAGCTGAAAGTATTAAAGGCTTGGATTAAATCTTGGGACAAACTTAGAAGGTGTGAACAACAAAAAAGACTTATAGCTCTTGAGGAGCAAATCAGCGATACTTTAAAATATTTTCCAAGGTCTAAGCTATATCCTTTCAATGATTGTAGATTAAAGTCTTTAGAGACTGAACGTAACTAAATGCTACTCATTGATGAAGAACATTGGAGGAAAAAGAGTCATGCAATTTGGTTAAAATGTGGAGACCAGAATATTAAGTATTTCCATAAATTCGCTAGTCGAAGAGGAATCAAAAGCATATTTGGGAGATCTGGGATGATTTGGGACAGGAACACAGAGGACAAGAAGCACTAAAGGTGGAGGAAAACAAATATTTCAAAAATTTATTTTCGAAGGATTCCTTTATTTCACCTGTGGATCAATTGGATCTTGTTTGACTATTTCCACACTACATTAATGCTTAGGATTCAAGTCTAATTAATAGACCAGTTAGAAAATAAGAAATCTGGGACATTATAAAACTCTTTTCAATTGACAAAAGTCCAGGCCCACACGGCTGGACGGTTGAGTTTTATATAAAAAAAATTGATGTTGTGGGGGATGACCTATTAGATTTAGTAGAAGACAAAAGGATTAGAGGGAGGATTAATAGTTCTCTAAATACTACTTTCTTGATGTTGATTCCAAAGGAGAATAATCCGTGGACCTTTGGGGATTATAGACTAATATCACTTTGCAATTTATGTTATAAGTTGATATCTAAGGTAATTGCAAATAGGATCAAACATGTTTTATCGAGGGAACTTTTGAGTGAACAACTTGGTTTCTTAAAGGGCGGGAAAATTTTGGATGCCATTGGTACAGCACAAGAATGTATGCATAGTATAAAAGCAAAGAAACAAAAAACACTGATTCTTAAATTGGATTTAAGAAAAACATATTACTGTGTTAACTGGGATTTCCTTCATCTGATCTTAGTTCAAATTGGATTCAGTGTTCATTCTATACATTGGATTATGAGTTGTGTGGTTATATCCTCATTCACGGTACTGATCAATGGGGAGGCTTCAACGTTCTTCACAAGCGAATGTGGATTGCCACAAGGATGTCCTCTCTCGCCACTGCTTTTTATTCTTGTTATGGAAAGCATTAGTCTAATTTTAAAAAAAGGACAAGCGGAAGGCAAATTAACTGGAGTCAAGGTCTCAAGGATTATCAAAGTTCTTCATCTTATTTTTGTTGATGATGTTCTAATTATGTCTAAAACCTCTCTGTATGAATGGCAGGTGATCAAAACTTTGTTGGAATTGTTCTGTTGTGCATTAGGTTTAAAAATTAGCCCACAAAAATCGACTTTTCATTTTAATGGGATCCAAGGAGAAACTTTGGAGATGTTTAGAACTATGTTCTCATTTAATTTTGAGGATCTGATTGTGGGATTCTGATACTTGGGGTACCATTTAAAAGCTAAGAAGATTTTGTTTGAGGAATGGAGGTGGCTTTTAATAAAATTTGAAAAGAGGATTACACAATGGTGCAGCCATTGGTTGACTCTTGGTGGTCGTTATACACTAGAAAAATCGGTACTTGAAACACAATCTATGTATTGGATGGCCCTGGCGGCAGCACCAGTCTCTGTGCTCTCTAAGATCCGTAATCTTGTTTTTTATTTTCTTTGGTCGGGAGGTGGAAAGACACAGGGAATTCATCTCTGTAGTTGGGAGACATTAGCAAAACCGAAACATCTCGGTGGTTGGGGTCTTCAGAATCTCTTTCTTTTTAATCATGCCCTGGCAGCAAATTATTTGTGGTGAGCTTTGTTTAAGGAAGGTATTTGGAAAAAATGGATCAAGGATAAATACCTCCCATTTTATTCTGTGGCAACTTGGCTAAGGTTGACTTTGCCTCTCCAACCAGTTGCTTCACAGATCTGGAAAAACTTGCTGAGGTCATTACCTATCATTACCCACTGGATCAATTGGAAACCTAGGAATGGCACCTCCATTATAATCGGGTTGGATAAAATCTTGGGAATTGGTAATTCCTCCTTATTATCTCTTGAACTTTGAGGGGCACTAAAGGTGCGCAACATTAGTTATTTATATCAGGCTTCTGCTCAGGCCTCTATGGGATTCATAGCTAATCAGTGGAAATCTAATGATGATTTAGAACTTACCAGGAATCTGTCCAATGAATGGTTTTCCTTTTGCAAGGAACTCATTCTATATGGAATACATCTCCAGCCCAAAGAAGATTTACTTATATGGTCAGGTGGTGATCACTTTAGGGTCATGATTGTTAGAAACGTATATAATACATTGGCTTAAGAATATTGGCCGACCCAAATTTCAGGATGGCGAAGACAATTTTGGTCTTGGGATCTGGCACTCAAGATCAAACTCTTTACGTGGCTGGCACTGGAGAAGAAAATACTTTCATGGGAAAACCTGGAAAAAAAAAGAGGTTGGGAAGGTCTGAGTGTTTTTTCTTTGTGCAACATGGAGGAGGAGACGATTTTCCATATTTTTTTTAGCAGTACATTCACTCAACAAATTTGGAATTCCATGTCTACTGAGTACAATTTCACCACAATTTGGGGAGGTAGTTCTCTTTTACTTTGTTTTGGAAATTGGCATAAGATGGAAAAATCTTTGTGTAATCTACCTGCAGTGACGTGCTAGTATATTTGGTTGGCAAGGAACAAGTGCATTTTTTAATCTTATAAAACTTTTGTCCAGGGATTAATGTATCATATTTGAGGTTTGATGGAAGGCTCAAGTGCTCGAGCCCCTCTCTCCCATTTCCCCAAAAGGAAAAGGAAACCCCGTGATCTTTATATGCAAAATATTTGTTGGTTTGATGGTGCTGCACAAAATAATGGCACTCTGAGTGGAGCTAGAGGTATTATAAAAATTGGGGAGAACATTATCTATAGGTGGACCTTCAATTGTGTGATGGGAACGAATACCAGGGCATAACTTCTTGGCGTGTGGGCCTCATTAACTCCAGCATACAGACTTGATATTGACCAGCTTCAAGTACTTGGGGATTCCAAAATTGTGGTGGATTGGTTAAACCATAAGTGTAATATTTTTGTTACATCTCTTATGGGCTGGATGGAGAAGATTAGGACACTCATTCCACTCTTCAAAGATATTAAATTTGAGCACATATATAGGGAAGAGAACGTGGAAGTTAACACTCTACGAAGAAACCTCTTTAGGTTCTGGAAGGGAGGATCCATTTGAACAAATAGAAGGATGGCCAGGAGGGCCCCCCACTTACACTTCACCTTTATATCTGATATAGATAGTGAATGGGGAAGTTTAGTACTTTTCGTTTTTGAGTTTTCACTGGTATTTTTTTGTACATGACTGTAGATTTTAAACTGTACTATTGCAAACATATTTGTAATTTTGGACTGTTACATAGGGATAGAGACTGGATAGTATCTCTGAGTTTATTTCGGATCTATGTATTACATCCCTTCCTGATGTGGTGGTGGTATATCCTATGGTGAAGGTCACTAGTTGGCATTGTACTTGATCAAATGTACTCATTTTGAGAACAACATATATTTAATATATATTGAGAAATTTTCTACTGGAAATCAACACCTACATGTTTATTCATTTCTTCAACATCTTTGTATTTTAGTTGAAAATGTATAAAAAATAACTTTAAGTGGTAAATCTATTTATAATTATTTTGTAATTTTTAGAATTTTATTAATTTTCTACAAAATTTATATTAATAATTAAAATATTATATTAGTGTATAATTTTAAATTTTTTATCTTCAATTTATTTACTATTATATCAAAATATATAATAATAAAACTAAATACATTTTTTTATATAAATTTATGTAGTAAATAAGTCTTTATATAAATTTATATAATATTTTTTTAATTTATAATTTAATTTTTATATTAAATTTTAGTTTAAAGTTTTAATATTTCCATTTTAACATCATTAATTTATATAATATTTTTTAAATTTATAATTTAATTTTTATATTAAATTTTAGTTTAAAGTTTTAATATTTCCATTTTAACAGCATTATAGTATATTTTGATACGATTTTCAATTTTATTTCATTTTAAATTTCATATTTAACATGGAGAAAGAATACAAAATTCATTGCAATATAAATATAAAATATAAAATGCATTGTAATATATAGGTATAAAATATAAAATATAAATTTCATATTTCCATTTTAGTTTAAAGTTTTAATATTTCCATTTTAACATTATTATAGTATATTTTGATATGATTTTCAATTTTATTTCATTTTAAATTTTATATTTAACATGGAGAAAGAATACAAAATTCATTGCAATATAAATATAAAATATAAAATGCATTGTAATATATAGGTATAAAATATAAAATACAAGTGAAACAATTTTAACACATCTTTCCTATTAAGAAAAATAATTTCAACACATTTCATATTAAGAAAAATAACTTAATCCAAATTAACACTATGTTAATATGGAGAATGAATTTAAGACTCCATTAAACAAATGTTAATACTTTATTTTCCATATAAAATATATGTCAAACAATTTTAACACATCTTTCATCTTCATCTTTCCTATTAAGAAAAATAATTTCAACACATTTCATATTAAGAAAAATAACTTAATCCAAATTATAATTTATGATTGTAGTGTTGTCACACTATGTTAATATGGAGAATGAATTTAAAATTTTATTAAACAAATGTTAATACTTTATTTTCCATATAAAATATAAGTCAAACAATTTTAAGAGATCTTTCCTATCAAGAAAAATATTTTCAATACATTTTATATTAAGAAAAATAACTTAATCCAAATTATAGTTTATGGTTGTAATGTTGTTACACTATGTTAATATGGAGAATGAATTTAAGACTTTATTAAATAAATGTTAATACTTTATTTTCCATATAAAATATAAGTCGAACAATTTTAACAGATCTTTCCTATTAAAAAAAATATTTTCAACACATTTCATATTAAGAAAAATAACTTAATCCAAATTATAGTTATTAAGAAAAATATTTTCAACACATTTCATATTAAGAAAAATAACTTAATCCAAATTATAGTTTATGGTTGTAGTGTTGTCACACCATGTTAATATGTTGAATGAATTTAAGACTTCATTAAACAAATGTTAATATTTTATTTTCCATATATTTCATAATAACTGAATTTATGTTAATGGATTTGATGATGAATGTTGTATATTGGGAGATTTGCTTTTATATAGATTTGTGTTGTATATTGTTAAGTAATTTGATTTTATATATTTGTGTTTTATAGTGTTACCTAATTTGATTTTGGGTAATCTTGTAATTGAAAAGTAAAATCTTGGCATAGTTAAGATATTGTGATTATTTTATAGGATTTTTGACATTTTGATATATTGTGATTATTTTATAGGATATTTTTTAAAGCTGAGTTTATATTAAGACAATATAATATTATAGGAATTAAAGAGGAAGATGAAAAGTAAAGAAAGAAAGGAGAAGTTATGTTAAAATAATATAATCATGATATAATAAAAGAAGTTAAAGATATACATATCCTATTTCTCTTCTTTTAAATTTGAATTTGTGATCTCTTAAGAAGAAACACATGTTTTTAACCATTAAACCCACTCAAAATGTCATAATATAATATAATATAATAAAAGAAGTTATGTTAAAATAATATAATATAATATAATAAAAGAAGCTATGTTAAGATAATATAATCATAATATAATACAAGAAGTTATGTTAAGATAATATAGTCATAATATAATATAATATTATATTATATGAAAAAAAAGTTAAAGATAATATAGTCATAATATAATATAGTACTATAGGAAACAAAGATGGGATGATTTAGTAGTAAGAAAGAAGATGACGATGATGGTGACAAGGCAAATTAATATCTCTACACAATGGTTAGACAAATTTATATTGATTGTTAGACACATTTAAAATTATATTGATTGTTGTAAGATTTGATATAATTGATTTGTATATTAAAATTTGATGTTAATATTGTATATTTTCTATATATATTTATAAATATATGTTTTCTTAAAATAAATATATGTTTAAAATTTATATTGACTATGGTAAGATTTGATATAATTGATTTGTGTATTAATGTTTTATGTTAATATTGTAAATTTTTTATATATTTAAAAATATGTGTTTTTTTTTTTATTAAAAATATATATTTTATATATTTTTATGTTTGATTATTTGTTATTTTGATTTTTTTAATTTTAATTTTTATGTTATTAATATTGATTATGAATTAATAACATAATAATTATTATTATTATTATTATATAAATTATTAATAAAATTATTAATGATTTTAGAATGACTTAAATAAATTATTTTATATATTTAAATATATTATTGTCAATATGGATCGTAAGTGAGATTTTTTTATTGAAAAAGGTATTGGAAGGGATATATGCACAATGGTGCGACCATTGTCAGTGCTTGGTTCCAAAGCATGTTGCAACCGTGATTGAGTAGAAGGAGGAAGTTTCCCTTACTAAAGTGGATGTCATTAAAGAGAACGATCTGGCACAAAAATTTGAAGTTCAGGGGTTTCAGACCATCTTGTTTTTCATCAATGGAGTTCATAAGCAACATATCGACCAAAGAACAAAATTGGTCCTTAATTTGGAGGTTTATGGAAGCGAGATGATACGTAGTTCGGGCACAGCTCTCTGCAACTGGGGTTTCTTGGAGATTTTCATGCAGCTTGGAGATTTTCTTAAGCACACTTTTGCTACATATGTTTTTGCATGCCCTCTAACATCATTGATGGCATACAATATCTTCACTAATCTATAGACCCAATCTCAATTTATATATGAAGTATATATGTTTTTGGGTGCAAGTTTTCATGATGGATGTTGAGTTACAATTGGTTGATTACTTTAAAGACACATGTGAAGAGGAACTTTTTGTCTCCTATGGGTTCCTTGATGTCAAGGTCACTAGGGCCATGGGTGGTTTGGGGCCAAAACACCTTATACCTCCCAACAATTTAGATAAGGGGGTTGGGATCAATATTCTTAATAGATTTGTGCCTTACACAAGCCCCATGTTGTAGGCGGAATCTAGATGGCAAACAAAGGGCCCTTCAGTCTTTTCCTTGGTGGCTACATCAGAAAAGGGTGATGATACAGATTGGATCATCATATAATTTTTCATCTATCTTGGTAGTTTATGGGTGGAAATAATTGGAGGAATCAATTTGCAGAGCCATTTTAGTGGCAGGTCCTAGTTTGGAAAATTGGGGTCTAAAACCTTCTAGAGCCATTTTGAGGAATCACATGGAACTTTTGGGGGTTATAGTGTCCATAACTTGTGCCCACAACCTGGATGTTGATCTCCACACAAAGACCTTTCCAATGATGCAAACGTCACCTCAATCAGAGCTCATATGCAAAAGTTATGCCTCCCACAAGTTGACCTACCTTGTTGACCACCATGGTACGAGTGGATGGCACATCAGTGCCCATTACTCACACATATGAGGATAGACATGTGTGGAATTTCAAGAATATTCTAGAAGGTCCAAACCTAATTACTAATTGAGGGCTGAGGAAGTAAAAACCCTAACCCTAGATGACTATCATGATATGTTAAATATTGGGCCACTAAGAGGAGAAAGGGTTCCATTCTTTAGCATTGTACTTGTTCCATAGTTGAGTAGAGAATATATGAGTGGTATTTTGAGCGCATAACAGAGGAGGAAAAGATTTTGTAGCATCCATACAAGCCATGGTGTGAAAGACAACTCCATAGTGAGGGCCTCTTTCTTTGTATCTGCATTTTCATAATTGAAGAAAAGAGAGTAGAGCATAAGCCTCATCTTTTAACTAGGTTTTCTCTTGTATTGGGTTTCCTAGTATATATCTTGTGTTTACTTTTGTGTGGATGATGTGTTCTTTTGCTCATTTAGTTCATTTTTGTATTCATTTTTTTCATAAATATGAACAATAAGCTAGTAATAAATAATATGGGATCTAAGGAAATAAATTGCATAATCTAAGATTTCATAATATTATAAGATCTATTGTGGTGAACTATTTTAGTGGAATATCCACGACAATTTACAACTCATATTTGTATCAGAGAAGTTTTCTTTGGGGTATTTGTGGAAAGTTGCAGGATCCAAGAATTGCCTTAAGAAGAAAGTGGTAGAACCTTGGCCATAATAGATGAGTCTATTCACAACAATCCTTGAGGTTCAACAAAGAAGATATTTGCAAGGATGAAAGAGGAATCCGTTGATCTCTTGCGCAATATGACTCTCCTCATGGTGACACTAGCCAACAAGCTTGGACCATTTGAGAAGGTTGGAGTCTCTAACTCATAGATCGGATCAGAGGGGAAACCAAGAGATAATAAAGACCCAGAAAAGAATTCGAGGAAAGAGCCCAAGAAAGAGAAACCAAGTTCCAATGTAATTACCCCTTCACAGTTATTTTTAAAATGGAAGTGAAAGTGGATATTAGGCCATAGCAAGGCGAGATAGATATAGTAAATTTGAATCATTGGGTGAAATAGTTAGAGGTCTATTTTAGTGTTCACTATAAAGAAGAAGAGTATAATATTTTGTTTGCTAGATTGGAAATAGAGGATCATGCATTAACCTAGTGGGAAAGATACATGAAAACACTCATGTTGGAGGGTGATCCACCAGTAACTAAGTGGGAGGATTTAAAAACCCTAATTAATTCCATTTCTACCCTATTGGGTATGTATAGGGCCAATGGATTTATTGGCATGAGTTCAGGAAAAGGCAGGGGAAGAGTGTGCAATATTACACCACCTAATTCAGGAAGATGGGTATCATGATGGGTATCTCTCCTAAGAACCCAGATGTACTCCTCAAGTATTTGGTGGGTATACACAGTGATTTCTGAAAGCAAGTGATGATCTTCAAGCCTAGGACAATATATGAGTCTTGTGTGAAACCATATTATATAGAAAATATAGGACGCAAAAGAGGAAATCCAAGTGGTTCCAAATAGAAAGAGCACCAACACACTTACAAGGAGGGAAAGAAAAAGTCGAAAGGGAAAGACAAGAATATGAAAAACATTGTGCATTAGTGCAAGGATCCAAGTAACCATTGTAACCATTGAAATATTGATGGTCACACTGAATAAACGTGTTGGAAACAACATATAGAGCTAAACCCTAAGAACCATAAGAAGGATGCCAAGAAGAAGAACCTTCTAGCCACATATTCAAGCAATAAGGTAGAAAGTAAATCATATGTGGATGAGAATATTACCTACACTTCAGTGTATAAGGAGGTGAATCTAAGTAGCCTTCATCATAACGAAGAGAAAGAGATGAAAAAACTCTTGCATATCAAGATCCAAGTCAAGAAGACTAAGGTATATGCTCTATTCAATTTCAGTTCACAAGCCAATCTCATAGCAGTCGATCTGGTCAACAAGCTTGGGTTGGAGGTTCATGATTACCCTAGCCCATATCCATTGTTATGGGTAAACAAGGATCTATAAATCAAAGTCACAAAATAATACAAGATCAAATTTGTTGTAAGTGTAGATTTTATTGATGAAGTAGAGTTATATGTAGTACCCCTTGATGTGTGTGGTGTAGTGTTTGGAAGCCCCTACATGTATATGATGGATGAGATGTTCATGCAGAGAGAAAACTAGTACCACCTGATCAAGGATGGAAAGTCCTAAATCATCAATGCACAAAAATATAAATCGAAAATCTCACTAGTAAGTGGCAACCAAGCCAAAAAATTGATTAGTTCAAGTAAGAAGTATATTTTTCTTTTCTTATGACAGAATTAGTAAGCTGATGAATTGGTAAAAGCAAAGGAATCCTTGAGGATATACTAAGGAGAAAAAATAACCATTTGAGGAGTTGCTACAGACATATAGAGGAGTGTTCTAGGATCCTAAAGGGATACCACCTAAGAGGGAAGTGGAGCACGAGATATATTAGTTGTTTCCTAACTCCCCATTACCCAATATTGGGTTGTATAGATAGTTTTTTCTGGAAGAAGATGAAGTGAAGAAATAGTTGTAGAAGTTGTTGGAGCAGAGACTAATTTGACCAAGCACCTCACCTTGTGGGTCACCTATTATCATAGTATCCAAGAAGGATGGTACTTGGCGAATGTATATCGACTATAGAGCTTTGAATAAGATTACACTAAAAAATCAGCACCCTCTTCTCAAGATTGATGATTTGTTAGACCATTTGTAGCATTTCATATACTTCACCAAGTTGGATCTCAAATCAAGATACCACCAGGTACATGTCAAATAAGAAGACACTTAGAAGACCTCCTTCAAGACAATTCAAGGTTTGTATGAATGGTTGGTCATACCATTTGGTTTATATAATGCACCAACTACATTTATGAGATTGATGAATGATGTATTGCGTTAATGCCTTTAGGCCCCTATTTTAAGGCCCTAATAACAATTTATTATTAGTTCATTTGTTATATTAGTAGGTCATCTAGAACCTTTCATTGTACCCTTTGTATCATATATATATATACACACACACCAAGGAGACCTAGTCTTAGGATCATCTTATCTTGTTTTATGAATTAGATATATTCGAAAAAGATGTTTCCCCCTCTAAGTGTATTGTATTCATTGAATTTGTATCAATCTCAAGGTGTTGGTTCATAACATTTGATATCAAGAGCTTCGATCCTAGGGTTTTTTTGCTTCAAGGAAATCCTCTTGGAATTTTCACTATAACATTTTTTTTGGGATGTTTTAGACAGTAAAATTCAGAGGTTACCAAAAAATCATATCAAATTAAGTCTAGTAAAAATTTTGTGTTTTGTTTTGCTATACTTTCAAAGATAGCTTATGGAAGATAGGGTTTTTGACTCATCTTAAAATCAGTTTTAAACGAGTTGTCTTGGTATTTTTGCTATAACTTATTTTTTGGGAAGTCTTAGATAGTAAAAAAATTTGGAGACTAAGGAAAAATATCATAGTATAGGTGGTAAAAGTTTTAGGTTTTGGTTCTCTGTAATTTTGGATATATAGTCCATGGAAGACAAGGTTTGTGACTAATCCTAAAATCAATTATCTTGGCATTTTCGCTATAATTTATTTTTTTCAGTGTCGTTTTCGACTCTAAAATTTTTAGAATCCTGAGTTGATACAGTGAAGTACAAGTGGGAAAAAAATTCATATTTTTACTCATTATATTTTATGAGATATTTCTTAAAGGAGTTAGTTTGTTTGCACAAGTTATTTTTTGGTGATTTTAAGAAGTTTTTTCGTGGTTAGAAAGCTCATTTTTAATTTTTTTTAGGGACGTGTTCCAACATCTTTAAATAACACATGGTCTATCATTAAGCAGGTAAAAATGTGGTTAGGAAAAAATACACACATGAAGTACACATGGTTTCACATGGTTGGAAACTCATGTAACCTGTGTTCCTTCAAGTAGTACCGCATTAGACAATACCCGTAGATGGAATATCACTTCCACATACCTTTGGGTATATAAGAAGTGTTGGCACCCAAAGTTTTGGGTTAATCTCGCTCACATGCACAAATGAATTTGTGCGCACCAATTTTAGTTTTGCACGCACCTAAACTAATGCGTGGAGAATGACAAGATGTGTGTGTTGGACTAAGTTTTGATACTGCATGTCAATCCTAAAACTCTAGCAAGTGCTCATCGATCTGATTTTTATTGTGCACCAGAAATAAACAATATCCACGCCAGAATCAATAAATGAATCATTTGGGAAATCTTCTTGAATGATCACTACCAGTAGCACAGGGGAATGTGGAGCTGAAAAAAGATGAGTTGATGAGGCAATTAATATTTCTTTGATTCCATAAGGCTACGTGACCTGTAGGTAGGTACCACAAGCATGCGAGGCAATTTATCAATAGGGCGAGTGGATCAAAGCGGAAAGAGACAAATCTCCCAAGAAGAGAAAGCTATAAAAGGAAGCAATGGCATCTGAAAAAGAGTTAGATGAAGAGAGTTAGACACTCACATAGAAGATTCATTGAGTGTTGTGTGTCAAGCTCACTTTGAGCATTTGTAATGTTGTAATGCTTCTGAATATAAGTTTGAATCTATCACATGTCTAAGATTTAAAAGGATGTGCATGACGCAATATGTTGTAAGTCTGGGGAGTTATCTAAAGTGGACGTGAAACTCTGTTGTTGTTGAATATAGTTTTCTTAATGTATGCTTGTGTTCAATTGGAATGGAAGGAATAATTAAGTTGCAACAATCTCGATTTATCGCGTATTACTTATGTGTTATTGGGATATGTGTGTGTATTATTTACCTATTGATCAATATTAATTTGGTGTTATTGGAGTGCATGAATTCCATCCTGAATGGATCCTTATGTATTTATCCCTTCATCCCCATCACAAGACCAGATGGTATATGTGATCCTCATTGCATCTCGGGTGATACCTTCTTCAACCTTAGGTGAGGATTGATATGTCAATGCTTTGGGGTTTTTGTTGGTCAAATCTGGATGAACCTTGGGTCTAAATTCCCCAGTGTTAGGAAGGACACATGCAAGCATGAAACAACACCAATAGGAAGTCCCCTAGGTATACTTGAAACCAACCTCATATGACTATTTAGTTTTCTTGTTGCTATAGTACACTGAGAACAACATTCAAGGAGACCACTCTCTAGTACATGGGTAGTCGGGTAGTATGGTTAAGGGCATGATTGCACCTCCTTAGTTAGTGCCATGAGATATTGGGTCAAGTACTATTGTTGGACCCCACATGTATATCATAGAGATATATCACCAGACATTGCCTTGTCCTTAGGACCCAGTAACTCTTTTCAATGGCTTCAAAGAAAGATCCAAAAATTACTTCACCAATTAAACCTCTAGAAATCCCCTCCATGATTCATGAAGAAAATGAGGAGATACAAAACCATCTGTCCAAATTGGATAGTTGAATCAACGAATTGAATGATAGGTCAGTGAAAAAGTTGATTTCGTGAATACTCAAATAGATATTGAAAGAAATATGGAACACTTGGAACAAAAGATGGATAGAAAGTTGGAACTTATTGAACAAAACATGGATGGAAAGTTGGAACATAAGGAACATAAGATTATAGAATCCTTAAATGGGCGGCTCCCTAAAATTGATAAGGTGTCTAAAGGGACTTAGGAAAATAAAGGTAGTATTCAGATTGAACAACTTTCCAATAATAATTTTCTAGGGGTATTTAAATAGAATAGTGGAGTTACTTGTGGATGGTTTCCAAAAGGATTGAACCTTCCCAATGTTTATTCAGGAAGTTTGATGGAACATAGGCCTTTAATTGGGTGAACCAAATAGAGAAACATTTTTTACTGAATAATATTATGGATGATAAGCAAAGGATTCACATAGCAACTTTGAACTTTTAGATAAAACCATATCAATGGTATCAATGGGTAGTTAAAATGAAGCCCCAATCTTATCAATGTACTTTAGGTTTATTTACAAAAGACTTAGAAGCACAATATGGGAAAGCTTGGGAACAATACTACTTCAATCAGTTTACAAGAATCAATCACTTAGGTGATATTGAAGATTATAATTTAAAATTTCAGGTATTGTCCACAAGGGTAGATAACATTTAAGTGATGAACATTTTTTGCAAACTTACATGGTTGGATTAAAAGAAAACATTAAACATAGGATTTTCCTAAAACATCCTGAAGACTTTATTGAAACTATGCAATTTGTTCATCATATTCAATCCAAGAATAAGGCTACACACAAGTATACCATTGGAGCATATGCAGGAAGAAGATATTGTTTTGGGATTCATAAGACAACCTTACCTCAACCTACTCGAATATCACAGAAGGAAATGGAGGAAAAAAGAGAACAAGGATTATGCTTTGGTTGTAACAACAAATTTTTGAAAGAGGATAAATGTCAAGAAAAAAAATTGTTCACCTTGGAAAATAATGATGAAGAGGAAGTGGATGCATCTACTTAAAGAAATGGGGAAGAACTTGTCAACTTAAAAGAGTGAGAAATAGAGGCTGAAATTGTGCACAACATTTATTCATATAGGTGCAAAATATATGTTCATGCATTGGCAGGGTTGTCATCACCTCAAACCTTGAATATTGTAGGTTACATTAAGAAGCAAAAAGTTATAGTGGTCATTGAATCGAGTATTACCCATAACTTCATTGACAAAAAATTAGCAGAGCACCTCAATTGTTGTGTATATCCAGTGGCAAATTTTCAAGTTTTGGTTGCCAATGGAGGGAGTATTGATTGTGTGGGAAAATTCCACAACATTAAACTAAGTATGGGAGAATATAATTTGTAAATACCAATTTATATCATTCCCATTGGAGGTGTAGATTTTGTTCTAGGGATTCATTGGTTGAGTACATTAGGTACAATTTCTACAAACTATAACAAATTATTCATGATATTTGAATTGTAAGGGATTCAATATAAAATCAAAGGGTTAAAATATGGACCTTGTCAAGTCATCAACTCTCATACAATGGAAAATATCCTAAAAAGGTGTAGCAAAGGAGTTGTGGTTAAACTTTATTCTATGGAAGTTAAGCAGGAAGATGAAAATATTTTAGAGGAATTAAGATGCACATTGGAAAAGCATTGTAGGGTCTATTGTGGCCACAACCACCCCCCTTTTCATTTTTCTCTCACAAGAAAGAGGAAAAGGCCCCCCTTACCAAAACTCTATCTATTGAAATAACTCTATCTATTGAAATAATACTCTATCTATACTGCTAACTATACTCTATCTACTAAAATAATACTCTATATGCATTCTCTTTGAGGGAAGTTTATCACTACACATAACCTCTGAGAGTATATGGCATTCAATGTACTCTATATAACTTCTAGTTATAACATCGTTCTAATCATTGCATAATGAAACCAATGGCCTTTCCATAGTATCTATGTGTATGTTGATCTTGTGTCACTCCTCGACATCATGTCTCATTGCACTTAATCTAATTGTTTTAGTTAATTATAGTGATTTGTTTTTTATTGTGCACCCAATTTGAAATGTCGTTCATTGCATCATTTAGAATTAAATAGCTAAATTTGGTAAAGGACACAATTACACCTCCACATTCTCTCACACATGTGTTATATCTAAGATCTGCCCAATTAGCCTTGAACTCTAAGAAAATTTCTTTAGTATATAGTACATGTGCCTTGAATCAAAAGAATGTTAACGTGTCATAAGAGTTTGGGATGTTATTTTCAATTAGGAAGGTAAAACATCTTTGTCCTCATGATGATGGAAGGCAAATTATCTAAGGTTAATATCATTAGGTATTTCTGCTGATAATTCTTTTATTATGGGTAGACCTCTCCCTTCAATTATTTTTCACTTGATGACTAAATAAAAGAAATAGAAATCATTACATAACAATAGTTATCTTCTTCCTTGTATAACAAAGATTATTCATGTTGTTGTTTTAGGAACAGAGATGATTTGCATAATCATTACCCTCAAATAACACATCCATTATTATGAATCCTCAAAAAAAACATGCCTTAGTGAAAGGATATATACAATTGGTCGCTGAGTGTAGGAATAACCCAAACAAAAAATCCATCAACCAAGAGAAAACAAGGAAAAATTGAATACGACCACATGAATCCTCTAACCTCATCCATCTTGGCCTATCTTCATCCCTTATCAGAGATTAATCCTTGGAGACCCTAGCACTCATAGAATAATTGTGTCTATCTCTAGATCGTCCTTTAACATATCTGTGTTAATTCCTTTTCTCATATCTATACCTAAGTCTAAGAAATTCTATTGGAGTCGTGCGCCATGGTGTGGACCTTCACTTCCTTTTCAATACATGAAGCCATAACCTTTTGTGGATCCCTTTCTCCTAATGGGACCCACCCATCGAGATCCCCTTATCGACCTTGCTTGTATCTAGATCTTGTTATGTGTTTCTTTAAAGAGGTTCCAAAATCCCAAAGGTTGCAAGCTTGTTGGACCTTCCTCTTCATGTTTGATCCATGGGGATGATAAATGGACACCCCTTCCTAAGTTGTATACATTTGGATCTCATGATCCTATCTGACTATCCTCTATCGGGCAAAGCTTTTGTGCTCCTCTCCCTCCCTCAAATCAATCCTTTTCTTGAATCAATGGCCCAAGCCGCACACAAGACCATCCACACATGACAAACTTATTGACTTTGCCTTCCTCGATAGCCTATTTGGGTTTCCCTTTCGAAAGTGTTATCAAAAACCCTCCCATCAGAAGATGAGGCTCGAATCCTCTTAAAGAGTTTCTTTCCAAGTACTATTTCTTGAAAAGTCAGTCGAGTTATCCTCTCATACCTATAAGATTTCCTAATTTTTAATTTTATTCACCTTTCTCTAGATCTCAATTGCAACATTGTCTGGATTACAAAATGTTATTGAAAAATGGGAAGATTGCATTGTCTAAGTTCCAGAGACATGTGTGAAAAGTACCCAAACTAATCAATCAACGACTAATATTCAATCCAATAGCAGATCTACGGGATTCAAATATCCTCATACGAAGGTCATTCCTCAAAGAAAGGAACATTAAATGAAGAATACATTTAACTCATATCAAAATTGAAAGGATAAGGGAGACACTAAACTAAGCGCTCTTGCTAAAAAGTATCTGAAGGACCCGAAGATTTGGGGACATAAGCATGGTAACAAAATAAAGGGAAGTGAATGCTTCACACTCCTCTCCATCGGAGAAACCAAGCTTCACATAGTGGGAACATGTTAGTATGTCAAAATACTTCTTCAATATATGAAAGGCCATCAACAAACTATGAGATAAACATTAATTTTTCGGCTATCTGATAAGGAAAATCTGTCACACAGGATATCGCCTCAGAAAGTACACTAACATAGTTATAAAAAATCATTATGTCCATTCAACATCACCCGTGGATCGTATAAAAATGCTATAGAAGTAAATATTTGGTTCGGTAAAGTACGAAATGAGAATAATGAGAATAACATTTGAATGGATTCAAAGTAGAGAACGATGAGAATAAATCCAGCTTCATGGAATTTTCCTCTAGGAGGAACTAATATTCTCAAGTTCTCCCAAAAATTCATGGAGCTTCACTTGTTTTCTAAAAGAGTTAGAATGTGTTTTCTTTACAAGCTCGGGATACAAACCTTCAAGGCAAGGAATTTTTCAATTTATCCCAAGGAATTTATACACCGACTCCTTTGAGGCAAGGCATTCCACAATTCATCTGAAGGCATTTTTCAACCAACTGGTCAAGATTTGGCTGCAACAAAAGAATAACTAGAAGATGTTGCAGCCGATGTTTTTCTAATTCCGTGGTGGTGAAATATGTGTGGTTCATTCTTCCAACTAAATTTTTTTTGTGAGGCTAGGATACCATGAAGGGTACATGAGAAAGACGGAAATAACTAGAATAAATTAATAAAAACTGGAGGAAGACAAATTGCAGCTGTGTTGCAATCTTTTTCAACAAGTGACCAGACCCGAAGATATCCCTCGGTAACGACCTATTATATTTTTTTTAACTCTTGATCTAGGGATGAGAAAGATGCCTAGGAGAAAAGTGTTTCTCGTGAAATGGATAAAAAAGAAAAGAATGAGGTGTAATTCATTTTCGTAACGAAGGTAAAGGAACACTCAACCGGAAACTCACTAGAAGTAAAGAAACAAACATGGTTGTAAAGAGAACTTACGATACGATCTAAGCATGGTACAATAACATATGTTGTGTAGAGAAGACAAAAGGAAAAAGGATTCTCACCTCTCATTGGTCGACTTGGAAGAGTAAAAGGACATGGAGGAAAAGTGAAATGACCCAGATTGTAATTGTAACCTTGGCAATTACAGTTATTGAAAAGACTCTCTTGTAACTTATAAAAGAAAGCTCTTTGTAATAGAGAAGGAATTTCCCCCCTTGTAACATGCATTGTAAGACTATTTCATGGAATAAAGAGCTGAACGAATTTGGCAATTGTAAATGTTGTTCTTCTATATATGGGACTGTTCTACGTGTGTAATGGAGTTTTGCAATTTCTTGGATAATGTGTCATTTGAACTAATTCAGTGTGCATTGTTCAAGTCATTTGACGTTTATGATTACTAATAGATACAGTGGTAAAGTGATGGAATTGATATGCAACTTTTTGTGATGAAACCTATGATTTTATTGTTTTAATATATGACTAGTTGATGTGAACTATTTCTATAATCAATGATATGAATTTATGTTGTATCTATCTTTTAGTATTTCTCCTATGTAGGATAGGTTATAAGTAGTTAGAATAAACTTTTATTTATCATTAAATAAAACTATACTTAGTTAGGTAGAATTCTTTGGGGGACAGTCTACTATCTTTTCCCCTTTTTTTCTCTTAAAATTTAGTGGCAACCATGCCTTTATACTGTTCGGAAATGTTATTCCAAACAAGAGTGGTTCTAATTGGGAACTACCATCAGGTGTTAAGGTCGACAATAGGTTCTACCCTGGAAATCATTCCCATATTAACAACAATTTACCACACTACATTTCGAAAAACCCTCATTAACAGACCCTCACTTGCAAATGAATGAAAACAAAGTTTCAAATCTTGAAGCAAAAACTTGTTTCCAGGATGACACAACATAGATGATAACTCATGAATACGGAGGTACAACTGAATGTTATGTGTGAACGCGAACAATGCACTTTGGGAAAAGGAGTATTGTTTTTATGCAGGTTGAAAGGACCCTAAATTAGTATCCCATTACTTCATTTAAATTCATGATGATCGGATTAAGCCTAATGTACCACAAAAAAATCTTAAACAACTATTTGTAGATCGTGGCTATCAAAGCTATGACAGGACAAGTAGGATTTCAATAGATTGTGATCGATTATGGTTTAGAGCATTGGTTTTTAAATCGACAATAAATAAATAAAAAGTTGTAGCTTGTCAAATATTGCAGCTCTTTGAAATGAGGAAGAAATCATTAGGAATATGTGAGATAAGAACATTTGAAAACCATTATTTTAATCAAAACCTCTATCATCCAAAAATGAAAATTTTCATTAATGATTGAATGAAACTAAAAGAGATTAGGAGAATGTCCAAAATTTTCAAAACTGGAAACATTATTTAAGTAAAATAAAAATTCATTTTTCAAAAATGAAGAAAGAAGGGTCCCAAATCTTTATTTATAATACAAAATTTGGCAGGTTATTGTCTTCTACAACAAGAACTAACACCACTTTTCAGTCTCCTTCTTCGACTTCCCATTACCCTTCTTTGCTAGTGGCTTAGAACGGTTGTCCCGGGACTAACCATCCTTGCTTTTTCCTTTTCCATGGGAGTTAGGGCCACCCTTACCATACTTCATCTGTTGTGGATTTGAAGACCCAAACTCCCACTTGTTCTACTGCTTAAATTTCTGCTTGATTTTGACAACATATCAATAAGCGGCTCCAATGACGAGATGTATATACAATTAATTGCAATTTGGATGTACCTATGTAGAGCCCCATGGTATTTTAGAACTAGATGTTGCTTGGACTCTTTGATACCCATCTTGGTGCACAAGGTATGGAAGGTATTTGTGAACTCCGACACTATTTGGCCCCTCCCTTGATGCAGTGTGGTCCATCTTGTGTACTGGTCATTATGATTTCCAACAAGGTAATATTGTTCCTTAAGGGCATAAAAAAGGTCACCCAAGTGGGTCTTGGCACAAAAATTGCAGACTCATCCTCGACATGTTGCTCAAAGTAAGTCTCCCAACAATCTATGACATGGGGAAGGGCCTTAAGGAGCGCAAAGGTGTTTTTTCACTGTTGGGAAAATTTTGGACAGAGACATAACCCTCTAGTAGGATTAACTATTTTTCCAAAGTGTCAACATCTATCTAGCCTTCAAATAAAGGAATATCAAAGTTAAATTTTACCTTAAAGGGCGTCGCACCTCCGAAATGATTGTTGGTTGAAGGTGCCTCCATTGTTGTTGGCAGTTGTCGAATGATCTCAGTGAAATTATCCGTCATCTCGTTCCTCTGTCACGCAAGGGCTTCCTCAAGAAACACTTTTGTAGGATCTCTTTCTCCATCATCCCTCTTTTATTCCACCATGGGAGGTTGCTTGGGCATGAGAGAGCGGTTTTCCTCGAGAGAAACAAGCTTGAGACCCAACTCTTTATACCTTGACCTTGCCAAGGACATGCACTAAGAACGATAAGGAGCAGACTGCTCTGATACCATTGACCCATATTATTTTGAGAACGACATGAAGGAAGAAATATAATAGAGATATAACAAGGAGATACACAGTGATATTGAAAGGAACAAAGTAATATAGTAAAATAGTAAAATAGTAAAACTCATATTCTATTAATGATTGTCTGGAATACAAATGACTGTAAAATGAAAAGCACATAAGCTAGCTAGAATGGTGGTAGATTATCTCTGAAGAGAGATGTGTCAACTACGCTCATTCGAAAGAATATGATTACAATGAGGCTTCAAAGGCCCTTTTAACGTAAAGCATAAATGATAAAATCCTAAACATCCAAAACCCTAACCCCTGAAGATGAAATGCCAAAAGGTTTGTGGGCTCCGATGGGGGTAGTTGATACATCAACTTCTCGAGGGTGCAACTTTTGGATATGATCTCCATTTGGGGTGCTCAGTACCCCATAATAAATGTCTAGCTGAGGAGTAGACATTCCGAACGGGCCAATAATCCCAACAAAAATATGTGGGGTGGAACCACGTCAAAAAATGTCATTTAGGGCCTCAAAATGGCCCTGGAAGTTTGGGAACCAAAAAACTGTAGAAAAAATACCAAGATGGAAACTGTAATTTGAGTTAGTGGAATAGGTGGGCGGCCACCAATGTCCACTTGGATCACATATTGACTTGTGCATGTATAATATTTTAATTATTCAATGTGCCAAAGAGTAAGAATTACGAACATGGTATTATTTTTTTAATGAAAGTTTGATGCTCACAAAATTTGTTGTATTATTCAAATTCAATGAAGTTAGCTCGCTTCAATTCTTTGACATATATTCTTCTTAGGAAAAGATCAATCAACTTAAGTTTTGGCTTTTCCTTAAATTATTTCAATCCACCAAAGTGCTCAACTAATTCATTAATGTATTGAAGACAAACCTTGACGAAAATGACAAAACATCATGATAATCCACTTTTAAGCAAATCAAGGCATCAAATAAATTCACATGATCATGCAAACCATGTTGAATGATTTAAAAGCAAAAGACTAAAAAAGTGCAACCTTTACTCATGCAAGAAAATGTGATGAAACAACTTACTTTCATGATGCAACAATCCCATCATCGAAAACATAATAATTAAGCTAGATAATGGAATTTCACTAATAATCTTGTTTTGACAACATAACATCACCAAAACATCATGCTATAAATATAAACCCAAAATAATTGATGATAAGAAGCGTGAAAACCAAACCATGAAGATAGGAAAAAATATCAAACCATTTTTTCAAATCAAGCAAAATGAAATCAAATGCAATTGTAGGCAATATTTTTCAAAATTGTAATGGGGGGGCCTTTATTTTTGTCAAAAAATTAGGGGAGATGTTGAGGCCTCAATAGTAGGTCAATTTGCATGAGGCATAACTTGTGCATACAATCTCTAATTGAGGTGATTTTTTCACCATTTGAAATATCTCATTGTGTATAACAATGTCAAGGGGTTGTGAGCTATGATCACAAATTTTCCCCCCAAGAAATTTCATTTGATGCCTCAAAATGGCTATGGAAGGTTTGAGACTCAAAATTTCCAAACTGGGACCTGCCACTAAAATGGACCCTATAAGATAATTCCTCCAATTTTCCACCTAGAAAGTATCAATATAGATGAAAAATTATATGATGATCCATTCTAGATCATCAACACACTTATAATAGAGTAGTCCACACTTCTACTAATAAGTCTCCTTTTGAAACTTGCTTTGGATATTTGCCACCTTCACCCTTAGATGTTGTATATGGACATCAAGGAGGAGTGAAGGAACACACTTCAAGAGAAGTATTGAAGGATATAAACTTCATTTATAAGATTAGGCAGATCCATTTGCAAGTATAGGAGACATCAAAGAAGTCATAGGAAAAGTACAAGGCCATGACCAACATATAATTGAGAAGACATTCATGGTGGGAGACAGAGTCTAGTTGGATCTGAGTAAATAAAGACTACAAGGTCTTGGTAAGAAGATCAAGGCTCTATTATATGACCCATTTGAAGAGTTGTAGAAGATAGGTGATAATGATTATAGACTCAGTTTACCCCCATTTATGCACATTTACTCAATAGTGAATGTCTAGAATTTGAAACTTTACGAGCCTTCCATGTTAGACTAGGAAACTAATGGGAAAGTCTTACCTACCATAGAGGTATTAGCACCAAAATCTTAGGTAAAGTTAGTAGAGGATACAATTTTGCAGAAGTATAGAACAACCAAACAATTGTAGCATGAACCATGGAAGGTTGGGTTGAAAGGACAACTTCCAAGAAAGGCCAAATGGTACTCTAGGAAGTAGATAGAGGAAAAATTTCCTCACCTCCTTCAATAAAATATTTTAGGGACCAAAAGCCTCCCAAATGGGGAGGTATGATTAGAAATGGATCATTATTTATTTTTGATCTATTTTGGTACTTTTGGGGTCGAAAAATGGATGTATTGACTTGTAGGGCCCATTTTAGGGGCAGGTCATGTTTTGGTGATTGGAGGTGTAGAATATTTCAAAGCCTATTTGAGGCATCAAACATCATATTTTGGGGTCAAAACTTTATGAACAAATTTTTAGCCTCTCGATATTGTTCTACACATCAAAATATTTCCAACAACATAAAGGTCACCTCAATCAAAGTTCATATGAGGAAGCTATGCCTCCCACAAGTTGACCTATCATGTTGACCACCATGATACTGAGTGGATTCTATGTCAAATTCTATTACTCACACATGTAGAGCTAGTCACATGTGGTATTTCAAGAAAAATCTAGAGGGTCCAAAATCTTAACCCTAATTAGGAGTTGAGCATACAAAAACCCTAATCCTAACCCTAGACGACTATTGATACATTGTTAAATACTTGCTTGGTAGGATAGGAATCAATTCAATTCTTAATGCATTTATTAGTATTTGATAGTGGATAAAAGTAAGGGAGTGGGATGTTGGAGCATAACATAGGAAGTAGAAGACTCTGTAGCATCCATATTGGCCATAATGCCCTTGGTAACTCCACAATGAGTTCACCTTTCTTTGTATTATCATTCCATAACTGAGAAGAAAAGAGAAAGGCATGGTCCTCACCTTCTGGATAGGTTTTTCATGTATTGGGTTTTCAAAATATATATCTTCTGTTCATTGTGTGAATGAAGTATTATTTGCTTTAGATTCTTTCATTTCAATCTCAATTTATTTTAGTGTTTTGTGTGTTAATCTAGTAATATTTAATCTTAATCTTAAGTAAAAGACTGCATAACAAGGGTTTGCAGAAACTTGTAAGATCTATAGCGATGAAACTATTACAATGGAATGTCCATGGCAGTTTATAGATTGGCCACCCACTACCTCTCCAAACCTAGTTTATTTACTTCTTTCCATCACGAGGACCACCATCCTATGATGTTTCTATCATATGTGTCTACTAAATGAAATTGGTTTTGAGAGTGGAGATGGTTGAGTAAGTTCAAAGAAACTCCTAGAGACTCCTTCCATCCAACCCATGGGTCAATTCAACACTCACCTTCTCTCTAGTCCTAACACGCCAAGATAGGTTGTCCCCAATGATGGTATAGGCATCCACCAATGCCTTCCATACTAATTCCCCCCCTCTTGTTGAGGGTGACCTTATCCATTCCTCCTTGTCGAGGGGGAAAATATACCCTTTTAACATAATATGTTGCCATAACCTTATGTTGAAAGTATTGTCCATATGCCCTTATCTACCAAATCTCTTGAAAAATAGACAAGTCCTTAAGTCCCCATCCCCCCTCTCTTTTTGACCTTGAAATCCTCTACCACTTCACCAATGCAATGGGGTTCTTCTTCTATCTTTATTATTTACCCAAATGTATATTATAATAGTATTATTTATGTTATTTATTGTCCCTTTCGAGATGTATGTCATTGACATTCAAACATTGGTATATCCTCTATTACACTTTTGAGTAGGGAGGGTGACCCTACTCAAAAGTGTGATAGAAAAAGAGATTAATCACTAGTGTAACATGTGGATCACTAGTGTAACATGTGGATCACTAGTGTAACATGTGGATTTCTTTGTTTGTTTCCTTATTAGGAATCTATATAACACATTTCGATGATTTAAAATATTCCTTTATTGATAAATATGCAAGGCTCATGGGTTAACATGTTTTTCTCACAAAGGTTACTCATATTCATATTGCATGGAATGAGCGCATAAATAATTTTAACATTTGATTCTATAACTTGACCTTACAAAAGATCCTAGAAGAAAAACAACCCAATGAACCAATCATAATAATTTCTTATAAGAATGCAATGCCATCAATTGTAATATACACTATAACTACTAGAAATATTGACACACAAGAAGATGCAATGATAAAATCTTAGACCATGGAAGAAGATATGCTCAAGAACAATGGTGTAGAAACAAAATCATATTGGATAGAATCCAAAGACATATGTCAAGATTTTCACTCAAGGATGAAAACACTTCTTCGTCTACTAGATCAGTTGGAGGGGGAATTTTTCATGGCCAACCCCATGTAGTCTGAAATGTCCCCACTCTTGGAGCTCTCACATCTTTCCCCTAGGACACTAAGATTGACTAGCTCAATATCTATGCAAGGAAATTATTGAATGCACTATTAAGGATGAGATGATCAATGAGTGGAGAATGTATACCTCTCCCCACTTGAAAGCATCATGGTCCTGAAGAATATTTTAAGTATATGGAAGATCTAGAGTTAGAAAAACTGCCTCCAAATTATGTGTTTGATGCACATGGATAAGACACAACTTACAAGAGTGATGCCAAATTTTGAAGAAGAGGTGTTCCTTGAAGAGTGGATCACAAGCAAAGGTGACCCATTTTGGTTTGAGTCAGACATCATGGTTCACCCCTAGCCCAGTTTTGGAAAGGTGGTGCAAAGTACAAACCAAACAATAGTCCATCTTCTAGTTAAAAAAATAATCACAAGATATTAGGGCATCATTGATGACTTATAATGTGGTGAACAACCTCAACAAGATTCAAGTCACATTCAACTTGTAGAGGTTGTAAGGATACCTTAGAAAATGAAGAATTCATGCATGTTGTAGATGTGAGGGTACATGGTAATCATGGTTGGATTTTTAAAAACAATCCATCAGTTATTTTTTCACAAATTTAACACTATAACCAAACCTTTTTATAGTTTTCTTATTTTTTTTATGGGTGGTTGAAAATATAGATTGTATTAGCGAACATTTTTCCCTTCAAATTCCAACACTGATGGTAGTTTCTACTGATGAATGATATCTCTCTAGAGGCAAGAAATTCTCTCAAGGAAGAAGAACAAGGTTCAATGTTGCAAAAATTTTCATCAAATGTCATTGGTATTTGTCTTTCCTTCACTTGATGTTGACAAGAAGTCAACCTCAATGAGACAAATCAACCCTTTTACAACTAACCCCACCATGACCTAGAATTTGATGGAAACATCTTTCATGAGATTTAAGAAAATATGGAGGTGTATAAGAATGCAAAATATACAAATAATGTGCATGAAGAGTATAATTTTGTTATGGGCAAGCTCCCAACCAATTATTTGTCTGACTTTGACAATGACACCTTGGAAATGAATCAATTGACATTTGATATTGTTGAAAAGGTGCTCCTAGCATCATTGGACTTGTCTCAGTTCCATGAAGAAAGGACCTTTGAAAGGATGCTTGAAGAATGCATGGGGGTTTTCTTATGTTTAATTATTTGCCAAAGCTTGAACATAAGACATTTCCTGCGCACAAACTTAATTCATAGGTAAAAAGTATTCCCTCTATCATATTATATTGTTGAAGTAGAGCTTCAAGGTTAGGGGTCTGAGGTGTCACTCTTTCTCAAGAATTATTGTGGCCTTAAGTATGACCATTGTTGAGGAATTGAAGAAATATATACAAAACCAAATGAAGAGGAAGATTTGGAACTTAAGGCCAAACAATTTTTGGTTAATTTGTCACAATTTGGTCATAAGGATTTGTTTGTTACAAAAATATCATGTAATCAAAACATTGATGGAAATGATCTGGTCTTTGAATCTTCTCATGATAATAGTTACATTGAGTCATGGTTTCAAAATGTAGTTAACGGGTCATGTCCACATAATTTAGTGTTCATGTTCATTTTTTCATAGTATACCATTGAAAAATTTCTTGATCCACTTGAAATGAATCATTTCTCGAGTTTATTTTTCTCTCACTATGAGAGAAGCCATGGTCATGGATGGAATCCTGCCTATGTAGAATCCTCTCATGTTAAAATCATTTTCATTTAATAAACATAAAGAAAACATAAAAACACAACTTCATTCTATATATGTACACATAAATAATATTATACACCCGCACTACCTTAATAGTACCTCTTGATGTATTAGGTAATTATATCATTTTAAAAACTTAATAAAAACATAGAAATAAATTTTAATATACATACCTTACACATTCCCACTTCCTTAAGGTGTTTCATGACTACCTTAAGGTATTAAATTCGACTC